>KK117124.1:441200-461667 GCA_000611955.2 Stegodyphus mimosarum | reverse complement strand
CTTTCAGATTTTTTTTATTATGTTTTAATTATATATAATTTTAATTATAAAAAAGTTTTACATGGTATTTTTCCATTATTCTGGAAGTAATTCCCATGAAGTTTCTATTTTATTTCTAGAAATGTTGCAACTAAAAGCAAATAAAGGATAAATCTATCCTCTTAAAATCTGTGCGCGTCTGTTTGTTTGTGGCATCATCTCTTTCAGAACGGCAGGGAGTTCCGTTTCGAGAGAGGTAGTTCTGGATTCCAAAAATTCGTGAGAAACCATGTCAACCATTCTTATCTTTGAACGAATTTAATCAACCGAGATATTAATTGAAAACTCTGAAAACGCTAATTTTTGCCCTCATGTGTTCGAGTGGCAACAGTTTTGAGAGCTGGAGATAAAATCTGTTTTATTTTGAGAAACGTTGCCACTGCTCGCTTTCAAATCGTAGAGTTTGTTAATAAAAAATTTGTAAGTTTTAACAAACTGGGAATTAAAAATAGCATTGCAAACATTAAATATATTATTATATATGGTTATATTTTGACTTTAAATAAAGCATACGATAGCATGTGACGTCATTGTTATATCGAAAAATTTTCCGTTAATATCAGCGTTTTAAATAAGTAGATGTTGCTGGTAACTTTTTTGCTGCAAGGTTGGAAAACTGAGTCGGTATATTATTGCCACGTTAATTCTTTTGCTGGTATTGACAAAAATTTGTTAATTACATTAAATTTAAATCATGATATTATACATGTAAGTATTAACCAGATGTGCCAAAAGTTTTTGTTTCCTTGTTTGCTCACCCAACAAAAAAAAAAAAATACGAACTAGTTGTTGCTTGAAAAGAGATAACTGATTTCATTCATACTGAAATAATTTCCTTTTCAGGTGTGTATAGAACTTATAAATTTTGCTTTGGCGGCAGCCTACTGGTTAGAAATTAACGTATGTACACTGCGAAAAAAAGGGGAGCGGCAGTTCTATATCTTCCGTTCTACCGGGCCGATTGACGAAATTCTTATAGCATTGTCCTAGCATGGGTATTTTGACAGAAAATCGAACTTTTCTGAAATAACATACCGATTTCTTTCCATATTTCGATTCTACGACTCAAATTATGCCAAACTCCCAGGTTTTGTAAAAAACGCACGAGGAGAATTAGCTCTCAAAATTTTAGCTCCTCCATCTTAACTGAATTAGGCATGTATTTATTAATATCTCTTTTTTATTAAACTTATTTGATTTTTCCTTTCATATTTCGAAATTTAGGTTCATTCGAAAAAAAATTTGCCCATTTCTTTATGATTTATTTTTTTAAATTTTTAATTTTAAATAATTTTTTAAAATTTTTCGAAAAAAAAATTTGAATTATAACCTATAAAATTTTTGTCATCATCTTAAAGTAGTTGAAGTTTTATGCATAAATTTTTAAATTTATCTCACCAAAAATTACAAAATTTAATATCTAGGCATAATTTGAGTCGTAGAATCGAAGTATGGAAAACAATCGGTATTTTTTTTTTAGAAAAAGCCCGACTTTGTGTCAGAATGCCTATGTTAGGACGATGCTATATGTAAATCTAATATATATCCTAAGTCGCGTTTTCGAGGCAAGAAAAACGCAGTTTGAATTTCTTCAATCGGCCCAGTAGAACAGGAGATATAGAACTGTTCCATTTTTTTCCGCAGTGTACACAGATTATTCCACCTCCCTATATGCTAAAGTAATTTGTTCATTTTATTTAATTTTTACGCTGAACTAAAACATTTGCTTCTTAGGATACGTTATTCTGGTCATTAATCATCTTTCATGTAGAGTAACTATTATCTGATTTTCGCCTTCCGTAAAACAACTTCTGAAATATATCATCATCGCTTACGCTAGGCTCTCTGATTTTCGAGCTGATATGGCAAGAAAGAAACTTTTATCAACCGAATAATATTCCTTCAAATTTTTATTGCTTAGACGAATCAGTCATGAATACAACGAATACTTACTTCCAAAGTGGTCTTGAAATAACCAATCTGGAAGACTGTTTTCATTGGGGTATCAAACACAAAATCTAAATCTTTGCAAAGGTCGTTGGCTGCTGTAAGAGACTATTGCTTGAGGGTTATTTATTTCTTTAAAAACAGAACAGCATTTTTTTTCATTTTGTAACAAAAATTTTGAATACAGAATGTCATTCCGATCTGTTTTCTGTCTAACGAAAGTGACAAGCGGAGATTGATTCTTATGATTTTAAAAGTGGATAGATAAAATTGGCATAAAAGTGCATTAATCAACGACGTTTATAAATTCCCACGAAAGTGCATCACTTTCGTTGTAATGAGGATTAAAATGTTATACCGCTACTGAAGCTCTAGTAAGGACATTTATTCATCGTGAAGCAATGAGGTTTTCTCAGGAAACGCATTTAGGTTTAAGCAAGTTGTATCATATGGGTTCTCATGCGGCTTAAAAATTAAACCCACAGGATCGTTACATACAACATCCATGAAATAAGTATCAAGAAGTCTCAACACGAAATCGCTTACGCCAAAGAGAAACTATAAGCTTTCTGTTACCAATTTCACTAGCTATAAACGGTTACCGTTGAGTTTAGAAATTTTACGTCCTTCTACCTCCAGGTGGACTGGCCATAAAACGGAGATCAGCACGCGCATTTTCTGGTGCTCAAAGAGGATCCAATAAGGGAGCGAAATACATTTCAGTGTTAGCACATTTTACGACTATGGCATCGTCTTGTTTTTCTTCCTTTCATTTCCTCTTCAGTTAGAGAGAACTTTCTCTCAGTACTTGTGGGAAATATAGTCTGCTTCCAATTTCTAAGAGGATTTTGAAAGCAAAATCTGGATATTCCTAATTTCATAGTGAGAGTTTATAGCGATTTTTAGTACTACATCGGATTTTTGAATGTGAATTTACGTTCCTCGAAGGTAACATCTGCCTTTAAATTCAGGATATAACTCCAGATGCAACACAGTTTTGTAAAATTTACTTATAACTATTTAGTTTCTCTTCTCGAAAAAAATTAAACTTAATTATTCGGAGTTAGCTTTTTTGAATAAGTTTAATTTAGACTTAATACAACCATCATGTTGGCATGTAGATAAGTGAGCCGGATGTCATAGCCTTTGTCCATGATTTAGTGGTAGTGAAGGTTCGTGGTAGGGTGGAACACTATGGATCCGTCCCCCAGGGTGTTGTCTATCAGAACGGGAATAGAACTTTCCATTTCTCATAGCTGTAACTCATTTCAAATCATTGTGTTACCCTGGGCAACACTGCCGATGACAAGGCGGCGAAACGCTGTGTTCAGCCATCTGCAGTACCTGACACATACACATCAGCATTTATTTACATATATATTTAATCTGGATTCCCAGTTCTTAAATTTTGAGAGCAAATCGGCACCTAAAATCATCTCATTTTAGTTCTGAGGGCCATTTGTTAGACTTTATGTGTTTTATTAAGTTATCAAGTACCAGTTTCGACATTCCAGGTGGTAGAGTTCTTCACAAAGTTCTTCTTGCACTAATTATCTTCATATAATTTTGTTTATATTCAGTTTAAACATTCCTGCATACAAACTCGAATTTAAATGCATGTGTCTGTATATAAGTATTCTCCGAGTTACGAATGTAAAGCACTTTGTTGAAACGTTTCACAAATGGCGTAAATGGAAGAAGCAGAAACAATCACCATTAATTATGGAGTAAAAAGAGCATTTTAGCTTTCGCAGGATTTAATAAAAAGTATCACATCATGACAAACATATTTTAAAATTTGAAATTACGGTCAAAGAAATAATGACCTAATAAACTCATATGACATAAATGGAAATAAGACATGCAGGATGTAGCTTAACCTTTAAGAAAGCGCACATAACTGGTGGGAGGAGTCACATTGATACGTTGAGTCGGCGAAGATTTGGTAAGATGGAGGAAAAAACCGAAATTGCGATTCAGGGGAGGAAAGTGGAAGATAATTTATTGACACCGTAGTTGTCATTTGCTTTCATAAATCAGTTTACTGTACCGGCAAGTTTCTTTGCTTGTTTGACCCAATCTTGAAAATTGAGCATAGAAAGACTTGTCACGAATAGTAATCTTGACAGCTAAAACTGTCACATTTTTTATACAGTACATTTAAAGCACCTTAATTTTTTTAAATCAGTATTCTTTATCATGATTTACCATGTTTCTGCAATCATTGCTTAAACCAAAACATGAGCCGAAAGTATGATTTTTATCTGATTCATAAAAGGCAAATTCTTCTTGAGTTTTCTCTCCGTGACCATGAAAGCTAATAGTATAAGATCTCTCGTAAAACCGATCGTTCAGAAAATTGTGCATAAGCTTACATATCAAGCTATCTGTCTGCTTATTTGCGCATTTATCTGGCCCTGAAGACATTTATCTATAAATATTTACATTAAACTAGAGAGGAAATATTTACTGATCGCACATCAAGTATCCGTTGAAAATTCATAAAAATATGTACGCATAAGAAAAAATCTGATGTGTACACCACATGACTTCATTTGTACAGCATATTAAATTCTACACATTTTTTCATGCATTTCATTTAAACTTATCGGATTGAATTAAATCTGCTTCGTCGATAGCGCATCAAACACAATAGAATAAATGCACTCTTTAAAATTCACTATATTGTTTTTACGATAGCGAAGCTCTAACGCTAGGTTCACTTAACAGCATTACATCTCATTCATTTTATAACTCAGAATGTACAAAAATTAGATCAACTGAAGAATTATCTAATCGTTGCCACATCTTCTATTCAAGTACTAGAATAAATTTAAACGACGTACAAAAGAAATAAAAAAAATCTGATGTGTACACCACATGACATCCTTGTGCGAATATTAAATTATACGCATTTTAGATTTCATTTAAACTTTTTGGATTGAATTAAATCTACTTCGTCGTTAGCACATAAACCACAAAAGAATAAATGCACTCTTTAAAATTCACTATATTTGTTTACTACAGCGACACTCCGGCGCTAGCTCCACTTAAAAGAGTTACATCTCATTCATTTTATAACACATCAGAATACACAAAAATGATGTATGTCATCTGGAGAATTACCTAATCGTTGCCACACGTTCTATTCAAATACTCTAATAAATCTAAAACGATATATAAAAGAAATTAAATAACACACACACACACACAAAAAAAAGCAGTTTTTCACAGACTATTTGGTACTTCTCATTCAATTAATTCAGTTCTCACATTGCGTCAAAGCAAAAATACATAAAGATTCAAAATATCTATATTAAAAATTACGAAGTAAATCTTAAACACTTCGAATAAATTCCAGAATGGAGTAAGCATGATTTAATTTGCAATAATAAAGTAAGGCGTTATCTTTGTTGTTGCGAAGCTTAGCTTCTCTAGATTGGCAACAAATCCACAATTCTGCTAAGTTTCAAACTAAATAAATATGGCGGCTATGCTAAAAATAGTTAAGCATAGCCGCACTAAACAACTTTTAAATTTTTAATAATTTTAGAACTATTGCATGCATTTACTAAAGGCTTAAACCTTCACCGAAAGATAAGAACAACATAATTCAATCATTTTTAAAGCAAAAAATGCGTAGTTTATCAACATATAACAATAAAATAAACTGAGCTCACTGAATCGAGTAACAAAGTAGGTAAATATATGCCAGAGTAGGTATATACTTTTGGTGCAGCCGAATGCAACCAAAAGGGGATGTGCACATCTGCATGTTATAGCAGTCCTATATACGAAATTTCAGAGTTCTGAGGCTAATCGTTTTTGAGTTGTGCGAGATACGTACATAATACGTACGTAAACCGCGAAAAAAATCTCTTTTGAATCCATTTTAAATCAGTTTCACAATTTGTTTGGGAACAATACTTCCTTTACTTCAGCGTTTTTCAAACTTTCTTTATTCGCGACCCAGTTTTCAGTCATAATTTTCATCGCCCCCCCCGCATACAATAAAATGTATACAGCAATAATAAATATTGAGTATTTTGATTTCTGCTTTTATATTAGTTTTAATTAACTGTCAAAAGAAGAGTAAAAGCGATCCAGCGTTGACGAGAAACGACATTTGGCATTTTGCCGACAGATGAAGCGAATGGAAGCGGGGAAAATTTAAATATTATATTTGAAATGAAAGCCAAACAGGGAGATAACGTTAAAAGAATATGAAAATACAAAAATTCGTCAATGAAAGTTAACCTAGATGGGGTGAGCTAAATTTAGAAACTGGGAATACTTTTATTGGAATAATAAAAAAAAAATAAAACAGAAGCATGACTGAAGAAATGAGAAAAAGTAAGTAATATAGTTTGTGGAAGGCGTTTCGAGCATGCGCAGAGCAAATGTTTTCTCACAGGAAGAAGGAAAATGTTCGATAACCCAAGTTTCAATTCTCATTCGAGTCGATCGCTATCGAAACTATCATATGTTATATATGGTTTCGTGTTAATTGCAGTTCATCATATTAAATATTCACGGCAGCAGATTTATGCAGACTGATGAATAATTTTTTTAACGAGCATAAGCTAGCATCATTAAATACACAGACGAGCATGGTCCCGAAAATAAAATCATGAAAATATATTCAAAAATACTTAAATTTAGTGTTTATTTGTACTGAAGTAAATGAAGAAGAAAGGCCCTGGTGTATCATTTGCTCAAAAATATTGGCCAAAGACAGCATGACACCTAATAATCGTAAACGACAGTTGGAAACGCTTCATAATGAGTACGTCAACAAACCCAGAGAATTCTTCGAATTAAAGTTAAAATCATAAGTAAAAAAAATTCATTTTTTAAAAAAACTTTGTCTGTGAATAAAAAAAACTTTAATTGCATCCTGCAAAGTTTCATATCAAACAGCCAGATGTTAAAAACCTCACACCGTTGGTGAAGAGCTTATTTTGTCAGCAGCAATTGAGATTGTAGAAACTATGCTTGGAGATAATTTTTCGAAACAAATGGTACTGATGCTCGTCGAATTGGTGATATAGCTGAAGATGTGCAGTGTCAGCTTTTCTCAAAGTTGCGTGACAAAATGTTTCCAGTACATCTTGATCAAGCAACAGATAGTAATAATTCATTGCCTATCTTGACTTTGTGATAATATGTCAGTAGTAGAACAACTAACTACTTTTCTGCAAACCAATAGAACTCAAAGCAACAGCGCTCGCATTATTTGCTATTTTAAATGATTTTATGAATGAGGCAAACACATAATGGAAAAATTGCATCGCAATATGCACCAATGGTGCTTGTTCAATGTCTGGAAGATTCCAAAGTATACTAGCACTTGTAAAACAAAAATTGCCTCAGTGCATCTGGACACATCGCATGAGCCACAGAGAAGCTTTGGCTTCCAAAGAAATGAGTCCTAGTCTGAATACTGTGTTAACTAGAGTTGTAACCGCAGTAAATTATATCAAAATGAGACCCCTGAAATCTTTTCCTCCCGTCGTAAAGACATGGGTGCAATACATTCAGCGTTACAATTATATTGTGAGGCAAGACGGTTATCACGTTGGAAATTCTTGCAACGTGTTTATGAATTAAGAGAAGAAATCGCCATTTTCCTAAAAAAAGAAAGCAGATCGGAAGTCGAGAATTTTCGCGATGGTTTATTTGTGATGACACTGAGCTATTTGGTCGACATATTCGAGAAATTAAGTGACTTGAATCTTCAACCCCAAGGAGCAAATACACATATGTTGGATACGAGTGATAAAGTTAATGCTTTTTGTAGAAAATTGAAATTGTGGAGCAATAATTTAAAGCAAAAAAAAACCTAACAATGTTTGCAAATGTGAACGATTGTACTAAAATTTACAAGGCTGAAGAAGAAAATGTAAAAGTTGTTTTTGTAATCATTGAAAATCATTTAGCCATGCTGGCAAAGAATTTTAAAAAGTATTTTCTTGCTGATGACAAAGTGACAGCAAGTTACGAGTGGGTTAGGGATTCATTTCATAAGACTCCCAAAGGACTCTCAATTGATGAGGAAGAAAATTCAGAGACTTCACAACAAGTGGCGAAACCAAAAGACAATTTAGTAATAAATCACTATTTGAATTTTGGTCAGGAATAGAGGCTAATTTTTCTGCACTAAGAACAAGGCCATTTCGCATTCTATTACCATTTTCAACTTCCTACCTTTGCGAAACTAGATTTTCCATTCTGGCTTCTTTGAAGACAAAATTTAGATCTCGACTAAATATAGAAACAGAACTGCGAGTGGCTACTTCTAATATTAAGTCTTCATTCGAGAAAGTTTGCTCTGCAAGACAGGCCCGAGGAAGTCACTAATAATTATCAAATTTGTTCCTAATTTGGTATGTTTTGATTAAGTAAGCTTTGATTTAGAAGTTCTTTTATTTTAATAAGTTAATTATTAAATATATCGAAATGCATTTTGTTTTCTGTGTGTATGTGTGGTTTCCTTTCAATCAGTTAATCAATTTTTTTAAATAATATTTTCTCTTGGATATTCTCGCGTTCCCCCCTCTAGTGTGCTCCCGCTTCCCCCAGTATGCTCGCAGTGATTCTCAACCTGTGTGACACGCCTCACAGTTTGGGAATCACTGCTTTACTTCGTACAAGGAATTGAAAACCAATAATATTGTGTAAATAAAGAACGCAAAAGTTATAAGGTATATCTCCCACATTCTTAGCATGCCTTCGTGGTGTAATGGTCAGCACACTGAGCCGGTATTTCAGAGGTCCGTGGTTCGATCCCCGGTGAAGGAATTGCATATTTTTCATGTCTCCTGCTACTAAATAACCTAATGTCTCTACAAAGTAAAAAAGATTTTACGAATTTACAGATGTGTGTAGTTAAAAGAAAATTCCAATACCGCACGGCAATAAAATTCCTAGATATTTTCTTAATTTAAAATATAAAGCTAAATGAATGTTAAAATGGAAATATACAAAGTCGATGGATAGTGTACCTATGCATTTATTCAACCATGGTCTATGTATGTATACATAAACCATGCTTGAATGAAGCAGTTTTCTGAGCTCACGAGTTAATCCACAAAAGCTATTTTTAGAATTTTTAAATTTATTCTTTTAAAGATAAATGGAAAACTGTTTGTACCCTCCTAAGCAGAGGACTAGTGTAATTCTTGTGTCAGAATATCGTGAAACTATAATTTCGTCTTTGAAGAATTTTGTATATTCAGACTGCAAAACGTAAGATAGAATTTTTCCTCTCCTCATTTCCGGACTTTGAGGGGAGTTGATAATAAGTTTTGAATGGGAAAGCTAGCTCTGGGAAGAAGGAAAAGGGAAAACAGGAAAGGCGACAGATTGATTGAAATTCAAATTCGGGAATAATTTGTCACAATTAGGGTTTAGTTTCTTTGTCTGTTTAAAAAGTCATATCCGATTCAAAATATTTTTTAAAGTTTGAAAAAATTTTAAAGAATAATTTGGAAAATGAAAATAAATTATCTATTGCCTCTGCACATATTGTTGGGTGGTGCGTTTTCGTAATAAAGAGATTTCACAAGTCTGTCAATATGTTAATTAAAATTTATTTTTTATCAAAAGAACTATTTTAGAAATCTGGAATTTTCCGCAGATATATTTGTACAAGTGGCATAGTATCAGCAGTATAATTATCAATTACACTTCAAACAATTAAGAACGTTAAACACAACACAACGTAATGCAAACCGCATCTTAAGAGAAAGCTAATTCGGATTTATCTCATTTCAGCCAGGGCTACAACTCGCAACAACAGTAACTAAACAACTGACAGCAGATGCTCTCGTTTCGGTCTTAAATAACTTTCAACCGGCCGACGAGATACTTCTAGTACTTTCTTATTCTCGAAATTGCTGGAAAGTAATACAAGGCTTGAATTATGGTTACAGCGAATATTCAATTACATTTATTCAATTTCAGTACATATTACGATAATACAAGGACCCATTCCAAATGTCGCCAAATGTTGGCGAAATGTGGCGACGAAATAAGTCGCCAAAACCGTTGTCAGCTTCGCGATATCTCGCCAAATTCCTGAGATACCCATTTACTCAATGTTAAAAGCACTTGCCCCCGTATTCTTACTTTTCCGGCATAACTTCTCTTTAGATTTTTCCTGTTACAAGAGAAATGAAACAATTTTACTTATGGCTCTACTAAAATAACTTAAGTACAAAATTCCTAACAATATATTTGCAGTAAGGAATTGCCATCCTAAGTACTTAAAAATTTCAGACTATTACTTAATTCTTTTTCCGTGAAAAAGAAATACCTGGCCTGTTAGCTTCTTTTTTAATGGATAAACTTTTTACTATGACTGTGTGTTTAGGACGGGCGTATTCATGTCTTTTCAAACACAGTTAAAATATTTGCTTTACCCTCTCGTTTAGCATCATTTTAAATTTTCTGCTCTCTCTTCGTGTTTACTTTTTGAAACTAAGTTTGCCTTTTGTACAAATTTGTAACAGGATTGTTTTTATGATCTTAATTAAGCATATTTGTATGGGTACAGGGATAGTCGTTAGCTTTAAGTCCACATGTATGTACAATACATACACAGAAAAGGAGACAGTTCGGTATCTGTCGTTCTACTGGGCAGATTAACGATATTCGAATTGCATATTTCATGTGTCGAAAGTGCGACTTAGGATATGTACTAGATTTATAATATGGCATTGTTCTAATATAGGTATTTTGACACAATATCGAACTTTTTCTGAAATAGCATGCGAATCTTTTTCCGTATTTCGATTCTACGACTCAAATTAGGCCTAGATATTAAATTTTGTAACATCTGGTGCGAAATATCCGAAAAAATTCAAAAATTTATCTTGGCGCATTCTTTCAGTTTGCGCTAAGAATGATTCACTTGGCGAATATGTTAATTTGTAGCTACCTGTTTTCCTTTCCTTTTTTTAATTGTACGGGAGCGGAAAAATGTCAAAGTTCATATTTTCAAATAATTTTAACTAAGTGCGTAAACCACATTTGGCGTTATTATCATTTATAACAAATATGCCAAATTTCATAATGCGCCAAAATGTAAATTCACATGTATCTTAGGAAATTTTGTAATAAAAACTCTAATTTTTTGTAGGTATGCTTAGAAATACACCTACTTTATGATGAAGGTTAAAATGTTATAGGTTATAATACAATTATATACGAAACATGTATAAAAATTATTTTAAACTAGAGTTTTTAAAAATAAATTATGAAAAGTGGGTGAATTTTATTTGGAATGAACCTAAATTTCGAAATTTGAAATGAAGAATTAAAAAAAAATAATAATAATAAAAGGGAGATTAATATTCAATGAGAGGAGCTAAAACTTTTAGAGCAAATATTTTCAAAATCTACACGCGCGATATTTACAAAACTTGGCAATTTGGCAGAATTTGAGTGGTAGAAACGAGATATGGAAAAAATTGGTGTGTTATTTCAGAAAAAGTCCGATTTTGTGTCAAAATACCTATGTTAGATTAGCCCACCAGCGGCCGAGCGGTAAAGACGCTGAACACTGGTAGTTCGGTCCGAGGTTCGAATCCCGCGAACGGGCTGGCTGCGTGGGCGTTTTCGTGGTTTTCCCCATGTGTAACGTGTATACGAGCCAGTTTCCCTTAGAAAGTCCTCCACGAAGGCATCCCTCCCTTTAGGCAGATAGCCCTCGTGTGCTTTGCCATAATTGAATAACCTAACCTATGTTAGATTAATGCTATGTATAAATGTAATATATATCCGAAGTCGTGCTTTCGAGACATGAAAACGCAATTTGAATTTCGTCAATCGGCCCAGTAGAACGGGAAATATAGCACCGGCCCTTTTTTTCGCACTGTACGTTTATTTCCTGAACTTAGTTTCTTCTGAGCATCATTTAAATGATATATTTGCTACACGCGCTTAACTGTTGTTTTATTCAAAGTTTACGTTATATTATACAACCGCAATTCCAGCTTTTCCATTTTATTTGTTAAGTGAGGCACGCATAGGAGAAATAAAACATTAAAAAACTTTTCTAGATAAGGGCAAATAATAAGGTAGCAAACTGCAAAAGAATTACTTGAAGAAAACTGTTCAGCAGTGTTCTCTGTTTTTCGATTGAAAACAGTAATGAATTTTCTAAGGAGGAAACCGTTTTCCAAGCAGTGTAACCCATAACAATAAAATTCACTTACTCTTGGGTTTTAAAGTCAAGCACATATATTTCTTTAAATCCTCATCTAAGGACGTAAATCTTGTAGTGCAGAATCCATTCTAAAATAAAGGAGTTTTCTGAGGATCATTTCGTGCCGTAGTCAATTTGTAAGTTTTGAACTTTTAAGACCTTTCGCTGAAGCTTTCAGAGGTCCATGAATACACTGCTGTTTAATTGAAAGTGTTTTACGACGGTGCTTAACAAAAGACTAGGTAAAAATAATCAATGACTTTCGACGAATCATGTATTAGCGCATGTATTCATTTATATCCTTGCTCCATAAAATAGTCTGCAGTGCAGTTTGGGAAGACGTTTCTTGACAAGGAATTCACTTTATCCATGTCATTAATCTTATATCGAGAGGCATAATTTCTTCAGTCATTTTTAATGTTTCTAAGAAGTTTAGGCACTTTCGACAGTAGAATAATTAAAAAAAATCTGATGTGGACGAAACATGACTTCCTTGTATGGCCTATTAAATTATATACATATTTTTCTGCAGTTCATTTAAACTTATTTCCTCGAATTTCTTAGAGATATATTTCACATTCGTTTAATTCAGTTCTCACTTCGCGGCAAAACAAAAATACATAAACATTCAAAATATCTTCATTAAAAATTGCAAAATATAGTAAAATGTAAAACACCAAATACAGTTAAAACTGTTAACTTTTTTCCAATTAAAACCAGAGTTCCTACGCAAAAACAAGCAATTCGGCCAGTGGGCAAGAGGGCAGATTTTTCGGCGCACAAAACTGAAAGTTTACTTTTGGTCCCACTCTGCAAAAAGACATTGAAGCAGCAGGAACTGACTTAATTTAGTATTGTACTGAGTTTCAGATGTAAACGAATGGGGGTTCCTTAGGTTTAACTCGTCACTTGAAATTTCATACTATTGACAATTTTACAACTATTGCATGCAGATTAACTATATGCATAAAATACGTAATCGAAACATAAAACCACCTAATTTAATCACTTTTAAAGCACAAAATACACAGTTTACACGAACATAAAAGTAATGAAAAAACTATGCTCACCGAGCCAGGTAACAGAATGAGAATTTACATATATATATGATTGGTGGAGCCGATTGCAATGTAAAAGGGAGATGCACAACTATATGTTATAGCAGTCCCATGTACAAATTTTCAATGTTCTACGGCTACACGTTCTTCCGTTATGTGAGAAACATACGTATTTACGTATAGACGTCAAGAAAAAAAAAATCTCTTCTGAATCCATTTTAAATCCTTTTTATAATCCATTTTGGTCGTTTATTCTGTCCTTACATACAGATTTCATGCAAAAACATCGTTCAAATGGTTTCGAGAGCAGTTACCCGTAACAGTTACATGATATCCGAAATTTTTCGCGATTACAATACTTCCTTCACTACCTACAAGGGAGTAAATATGATTTAAAATAAAATGCGATAAATGCTGTGATAAAAATTCTCTAATGTCTGCTTTGACAAAGTGCTGAAAACTGGGATCAGGTTCTGTCAAATAGTGTGTCTGCATGTATATATTGCTGGATTTTCCGTGTGTAATATAATTAATTACCTGCTAGTTTCTATTACAAATTCCTCTGCGAAGTATTTCTTCTTCTTCAAGAAAGAGCTCTCAACTTTGAACTCCAGAAGTTTTGAAGAAACTTCAGAATGATACTCTGTAGGCCATCCCCCCATAAAAAAAAAACGATATCAATTAAAATCATCTGGTGTTGTAGCTTTCTCTAGTTAACCGCAGAAACATTAGTAATATGAACTTGTATATTACCAAAAATAATTTTTCTGGGAGAACATAGAAATCTTATCAAGTCGCCAACATACAACATATATTTACATATTTTTAAACATTGAATTTGCACCTAATTTTCAGTTATGCTCTAAATAAGCGTCATTTCCATATATTTGCGCCTACAATGAATCGAAAGCGTTTTCTAGGTACTGCACTAACATTAGAATATGTATTTCGAAGAAACGTCTTCAAATCGAGATCGTTTTATTTATTTTAATCCTGGTTATTAGTTACTTACGTATGGTTATTTAACATCTAATAGTTGATATGGTATTGGTACTCAAACTGCAGTTTTCATAATTATTAAATTGTTGCTTACGTTTAGACAGGTTATATGTGCTTGCAATGATAAAATATGCCATTGTTTTAATCGTTTCTTCATAAAATTTTATCTGTGCTATGTTTTAATCAGTAATTATTTACGTGATTTTCATATGACATGTAGCAATTGCACTGTGCCAACCTTTAGGAAGAAATTTATATCTTTCATATAGCGGAAATATACAGTATGAAGCATCTTTTTATAATAAGAAAAATTTTTAATGTATCTGAATTCTATTCACAGTTTCCAAACATTTAGTTTTTCCAAACGTTTTCCCCAGATGTAGAAATTTTTTATTATTATATTACATATCGTATTACATAAAATGTTGTTAATGTCTGAATAAATACCAACTGAAAACTATTACTTTTTTAAATATAAATAATTAACAACGAACGAAACTCATTCGTAAACACATACAGAAGCTTGTTTGTACAGTTTTAGACGACTTTGTTGTGAAAACAATCTTCTTCTTAGAATTGTTTTAACTGCAAAATATGTTTTTTAAATTAAAGATTATAGTCTTCTACATGACAGTTTTCTTTTCTTGCAAAACGTCGTTTTTAAAGAAGCAATGGATAGAAGGCTATGTTTGTGTTCTTTCCGAAGAAAATTGTTCGAAGCTAGTTATTAAAAGGGGTTGTGAAACCCATGCTTTTTCCATATATAAAGCTGCGATAGGTAATGTCGTCAACAACAAAAGGTGAAAATGCCAAATTTAGCTCCAAGTGGAAAACGTGTTCCGAATACGTATTCAAAGGAAAAATTGAATGTTTCCAATGTTGCAAAAGTAAGATATTTAATATTGAAAGAAAATCCGCCATGTCAAACGACAGTTGAAAAGTCATTAAAATGCTCAGTGTCAACTGTAAAGAAAGGGATTAATGCCGACTTGAATCTTAAAAAGGCGAGAAAAATACTGTGCATCGCCATTCTCCAAGACATATCACCGAACGCAGAAATCGTTGCAGAATTATTTATGAGAAATATTTATCCAGACAAGAATGGAAGACTGTTGTCACAATAAACGAATCTTGGGTGTCCTTAAATGACTGCAATAAAAAAGGCATCCGTTTCTTACCACCAAAGAGGTGAAAAAAATCTTAAAACGTGATTCAATAAATATAAAGAATGTTTTTTCTAAGGGATTTATGATTGTTGCTAGTTTTCCATATAACGGCTAATTAAAAAAATCTGATGTGTACACCACATGACTTCCTTGTACGGAATAACTAATTATACGCATTTCGCATTTCATATAAACTTTTTAGATTGAATTAAGTCTACGTCATCGATAGCGCATAAACCACAATAGAATAAATCCGCTCTTTAAAATTCACTATAGTTGTTTACCACAGCGACACTCTGGCGCTAGATTCACTTAACAGCGTTACATCTCATTCATTTTATAACACTTTACAATGCACAAAAAATTATGTATATCATCTTGAGAATTACCTAATCGTTGCCACATGTTCTATTCAAATACTATACTAAATCTAAAACGATGCGTAGAAGAAATTAACCCCTCCTCCGAAAAAAAAAGGTTTTCACAGACGACTCAGTATTTCTCATTCAATTAATTCAGTTCTCACTTCGCGATAAGGCAAAAATACATAACAATTGAAAATATCTGTACTTAAAATTACGAAGTAAATCTTGAACACTTATTTCCTCAAATAAATTCCGGAGGGGATTATGTATGATTTAATTCGCAATAATAAAAGAAGGCGTAATCTTTGTTGTTACGAAGCGTAATTTCTCTAGATTTTCAGCAAATCCAATAGTCTTCCAAATTTCAAATGTAAACAATTATGTCTGCCATGAAAAAATGATTAGGCTTAGCCACACTTAAACAAATTTTAAGCTGCTGTAATTTCTACAAATCTTGCATGCAGATTTTCTAAAGGCATGAAACTTTAACCGGAAGATAAGAACAACAGAATTCATTCCTTTTTAAAGCAAAAAAATGCACAATTTAGCAACATATAAAAATAAACAAACTGAGCGCACTGAGCCGAGTAACAGTGTATATATATATATGCATATATTTATATAATTTTGTTGCGGCCGACTGCAAGCAAAATGCGAGGTGCACATTTACATGTTATAACAGCCCTATATATAAAATTTCAACTTTCTAAATCTACTCGTCTTTGAGTTATGCATATATACTTACGTACGTACAGTACGTATCTCTTCAGAATCCATTTTAAATCAGTTTTATAAATTGTTTCGGGGTGGGAAAATAACCTCCATTCTGTCTTAAGTACGGAGATCACTCAAAAACATGCTTAAGTTACATTCGATAGCGGTCAAAATAGATATTTTCGTTGAAATATGGTACCCGAAATTCTTCGCGATTACGATACTTCCTTTTTACTTCGTACAAGGAAGTAAAAAGGAGAATGAAAAAAAAATGTTAAGATTAGCTGCATGTATTATCAGAAACATATTTTAAACCAATTTTCAAATATGGAATACCTCCTATTTATATACAGTGTGATCAATCAGTAGATCTGCATCAAGAGAATGCAAGTAGCGACACGTCAAAACTATTGCTCATTTCCTGGGAAAAGGCAACAAGAAACGGGTCTGAAAGCCGTACTCTTCATTCATATCTCTAATTAAATCTCCAGATCTATCACCAATGTATTTTTGCCCTTTTGGACTTTTAAAAAGCGGGCTGTCTAAACGTCGAACTACAACCTCCTTGGACTTTGGAAAGCTGTTCAAGAGCAATACGATACAATACCTTTTCCGATAATACAAAACGCCATATAAAGATAGCGAAGAATGAGGGTTATAAAACAGAACATTTAAAACGTAAAAAATTGTAGGTAAGATATTTCTATAATCACAATGAAAATCGGCTAAAAAATGTGCGAATAGCCTTAGTACAAGCAAATACAGATTCTGCATATACCTATTTATTTAGTATTACAGATTTTTCAGTCCAAGAGTGGATCATTTTGGAACCTGTGATACAGCAATTTGAAATTCTAGAAAACCGCAAGTTAACGTTGTACACTCACGTTTGTGAAAATTGCAACACCATGAAGGACTTACGCGAGTGAGCTGAAATTTTCAGGAAATGCAAAGTAGCGCATGATATGCAAATGATTAGAATTGCAAATACGTAGCGCATGCGTATGCTGAGCAGCGCCCTCTGAACGGATGATGGATCCGAATAAATAGACGGCTGTAGCGAGGCGTGTATGGTTATCGGTGGTTATCTGCTAGTGGTAAACGTTAACTCAATCTGTACTTATGCCTCGTCGACGAAAGAGAGCGAGATTTGAACAACTTACAGAGTTTGAACGAGGGAGAATCATCGGCCTTCGTGAAGCTGGATTGTCGTATCGTGCAGTAGCCTCTCGTGTGCAGCGTAACAGCAGCACAGTGATGCGCGTTTGGAAGCAGTGGACGGACGAGTGTCGGACAACTCGGAAATCCGGGAGTGGACCCCGAAATGTGACGTCAGCTCGCGATGATAGACACCTGGTCCGCATGGCGCGGACGGACCGTACAGCTTCCTCTAGACAATTGGCAGCACTGTGGTCAATAGCTACAGGTGTTTCATTGTGTGCTTCATCAATTCGTAGACGTCTGCTGCAGTGTGGACTGCGCGCACGGACTCCTTTATACAGGATCCCCCTAACGCACGACCATCGCCGCCTGCGGCTACAATGGGCCAATCAGCATAGAGACTGGCGTGCTGATTGGCAGCATGTCGTGTTTTCTGACGAATCCCGCTTTAATTTGTGGTACCATGATGGCCGCATTCGTGTCAGACGCTATGCCGGTGAACGCCACCTTCCGGAGTGCATTATCGAACGCCACAGTGGACGAACACCCGGAGTTATGGTCTGGGGCGCCATAGCATATCATAGACGATCTCAATTGCTACGAATTGTGGGCAATCTGAACAGCAACCGGTATATCCGTGAAGTTCTACAGCCCGAAGCTGTTCCCTTCCTTCAAAGCTTGCCAGGCGCTGTATTTCAACAGGACAATGCCCGCCCTCATACTGCTCGGATTGTTAAATCCTTCTTTGCAGCGCAGCAGGTACAGCTTCTTCCTTGGCCTGCGTGTTCCCCGGATATGTCGCCAATTGAACATGTGTGGGATGTCATTGGTCGGCGTCTTGCTCGTGATCCTCGTCCTGTTGCGTCTGCAGACGAACTTTGGGTACGCGTACAAACGATATGGAATGCTCTTCCTCAGTCAGACATTCAAACTTTGTTTGACTCCATGCCACGTCGTGTAGCAGCACTTATTGCGGCGCGTGGTGGCCACACAAAATACTGATTCTAATCTCTTGTTCTTGTTTGTTTGCTTTGAACATTTAATCATTTATTTGTACCACTACCACTCAACTGTGTATTAAATTGCATTCAATTATGACGATTCCTTCTTGGTGTTGCAATTTTCATAAACGTGAGTGTAGTTATTGACAATTATTGTCAAGTTTCATAATGTTTATTTTCTTATGTACAACATTTTATCTACCTTTTTATAGCATTACATATTTTTAGATGAACATATTTATATATATAATTCAGCAAAATATTAAGAGTTCGGCGTTGACAGACGTTTCTTGTTACACAAATAAAGACCTCTCGTGCGCTCAAAACATTCCTGACAAACTGAAAGGATTTTAAATACTGGAAGAGTGTTTGTGGACTCTGTTTTAATGAAGTGGTATGCATCGTTTAATAAACTGTGAGGATAAAAAAGCATGCTTTATGTTATTTATTTACCTAATGTTAAGGAACGTAAATTTTAAAAGCATTTGACAAAATTATTTAGTAGTTTTGCTAATTGATTGATATTTTGATTGATATTTGGATACATGTAAAATAAATAAAACGACTACTGTTAAGTAATTATGATATTAAAATTTTGTTGCTAAAATTTATTTTTATTCCTAATATATTATTACAGAATGATACAATAAGATATTTATTCTTATATATATATATATATATATATCTATATATATATAAATATTTAAAAGTAAATTAATAAGCCCAAGACATGCGCCTAAAGCTGCAAAGTAATAAAGCAATAATTCACTATAAATTCTAATAAGAAAACTTTCCATATTACATCTCCAAGCAACGGAAATTGAACTTAAAAACATCACTGAAAAGGTATTTTTTAGAATTTAAAAAAATTTAGAATTTTCAGTCCTCTTTGCTTCACAGTTAACGAAAAACTAAATCGCAAAAATGCCAAAATCAAAAGTAAACTTTATAAGTATTGAAAAACCAGTTATCGTTATTGATAACAGATTTATTTAGATTAGACTTATCAAGGGGATAAACCAATCTACCATCAATTAACAGTAACTAAAATAAGAGAGAGTGTTTCATCTTACTTCCAAGCAAGCATCAAATTATTTGCAAGATTCAAATCATAAATCTAATTGATACTCAATCAAAATAAAGATTTTAGTCACTGAACCAAACGAATCCTGTTAAAAAGCAAATAATCTTTAAAATTAAAATTTTTTACTAAGAACACAATTAATCTGAACGAGATGCTTACTTTAGAAGACATATCCCCTACACTCTCTTTTCATTTCAAATACAAATGTAAAAACAAAAGTAGATTCAAGAAAATATTTTAAAAAATCATAGGAAGATTAAAAGAAATAATCCATAAAATTAAAGTTAAAAACTGTAGTAAAAAATTTAAAAATTTAAAAAACAAACAAGTAAGCAAAAAGTAATAAACTTGCCTTCGAAATTTTAAAACCAAATGATTGGAATGCAGGTACGTATTAAGAGATGGAAGCAAAAGGGTTGTCGTAATAAGTAGTTTTCATTTGAAGAAAGTTTAGCCTAAATTGACGACAAAACTACAAAGTTTCTTGGAGATATAATACACAGAGAGCAGACTGTTATTAAAATAGCGCTAAAAGCTGCTATTATTTTGAATTTACATTCATAATGAAAGTAATTAAAAGTAAATTTAAATTCAATTTCCGTTGCTTGGAGATGTAATATGGAAAGTTTTTTTATTATAACTTATAGTGAATTATATATATATAAGAATATAATATATTTCAATAATATTTTTTAATTGAATTTCCGTTGCTTGGAGATGTAA
>KK117124.1:418212-433656 GCA_000611955.2 Stegodyphus mimosarum | reverse complement strand
CATTTCATTCCCCCAAATGTCAACATGGGAAGGAATCCACTGAAGGTGTACCTCACAGAGTGATGAGACCTTCTTAAGTTTGCTAAGAATTGCACTTCCGGCCCTATCACCAACTCTTCGCCAGTTTGAAAGATATTGGATGGCGATACGACTGTCAGTCAAAAAACATACTGCCTTAAGATCTGTAAAGGATAAAATAGCGTTTAGTCCTTCATCGATGGCTATAAGCTCACTCTTAAAAACCGAGCTGAAGTCAGAATTTCTTTTCTTTATTTTAACAATATTTCCATTTGTGCATTTAATGACAACACCACTACCGGAACGAGAGTCCTCGCTTTTACTCCCATCAGTATATATAAGGGTAGCTTCAGCGGGAATTGCGTGTATAGTTTCCAAAGCAGATTGTCGTAACAGGGCCGGAATATTTCGATTTCCGTTACTCTGATTAGTTCATTAACCGACTCCTCAAGTTTGCCGATACTTATTTGATCTATGGAACTGTGGTTTAAATGGAGCAGTTGCTAAAAAGTGGTTCAATGAACGTTACCCATATAACTTGCTTTGAGCAGCTACTGCTATTGTTCGTCAGCAGTCCTATACATAAAATGTATGTCTATCACTTCAGATTTCGGGCAACGAAGCATATCACTGGGAATCAGTACGACAGTTTACGCAAGCAGAACCCTTTATCTCGTATTCAATATCACCACTAGACGCGCCGTTTGGGTACACACAATATTTCCTTGAAAGGTCTATTTATTTTAGGTCTTTTCTACTTGCCTCTTCATTTTTTTTTTGCGAACATATATTTTTCGAACACTCTGTCTATGAATGTATATATATGCTTTTTTTAACTAGAAAAATGTCATGATATCCTCAAAGTATAAAAAGACTATTGACACGGAAAAATCATTATAGATTAAGACAACAAATAGCAAAAATATGAAGGTATTTAAACATAATGAAAGATTTCTTTAAAAAAAAGAATTCTTTATTTTCTTTTAGAAACACTTAGGTTGATCTCCAAATTATCTATTCATATTTTAGTGCTCCAGACTCGTTACGGTTAAGAATGCGAGTTATGAATTTTGTAAAACACTTTTGTGTATATTTTTGTGTATGTTAAAATTTTATTTTTAGTTTTTATTAACTCAAATAGTCCAGAAGAACGAAACACGAGTTCAAAATTCCTTAGATATTCTCGTTTAATGTTTTAAATAATTCAATCCCCTGATAAGTCAGTCTAAAGCATTAAACTATGAATTATTAATCTGCAGTTTATCATATGTATTTTTGATTTTTTTTGTTTATTTAAAAATCACTTTGACTTCATTTTGTTTAAACTGTTTAATATTTTTGATAATTGTTTTCTTAATCTATATTTTCAGTTACAATAGTTTTTTACACTTTCCAGGCTATTAGAATCTTTTTGCGGTGAGAAAAGTTTTTTCTTTATATATATACATATTTTGTTATACTTTACATATATATATATAAGAAAATGCGATAGCTGCTTTTCAATATAATTGGCGAATCTCAAAATTAACTGTTCTTGAGTTGGTGTTCCTCCCCTAAATTCATCTGTTCTTCCAAATTCGAGATTCTTCCATGTTATATAGCAAACCTAAAATTAACCAAACGTAGCTCAGCAATAATTTGTACCACTATCAAATATAAATACTGCTTTTCGAGGCAATTACGTCACTTCTTCATTCCTTTCCCTAGCTTCTAGCTTTCGCCACTGCTAACGTATCTTCGAAGCCCTGCTTGTCCGCCTAAAATGATGTCGGCCCCGTTGACCAGTGTATATAAGACATTATCGTAATTATTTATGATTAAAAATATATTGTCTACAATGAATTATTTTAATGTGCCTGGAAATAAAGAAGGTAATTGGCTGAACTTGGTTTGGTATCAACATCTTCTTCCCGTCTTTGCCAATCTGCCATCACGACTGCCAGCTTTTGTAGAGTTTTCTTTTTATAAATTATATATATATATGTCATATTTTCGGAACACAGTCGGGATGGCAGAGTGGCAAGAGGAAAGAGTTGATACCAAACTAAATTCAGCCAATTAACACCTCTATTTGCAGATTTGCAGGTACACTAGAATAATTTCTTGTAGAAAATATACTCTTTGATCATAGCAATTACGATAACTTTTTATGAAGCCAGATAAAAAAATGCTACGTCATTTCAGGCAGGAAAGCATAAGCGGCGCGCATATGCTTGCAGGCAGAAGTCATGAAAAAAGGGACGTAGTTCCTCGCGAAGCAAAATTTACACTGCGTAGATGCAAATACGAATCCAAAGCTTTGATTGGTCAGTTTTATTTACCATTTGTCAAGCAGCGTTACGTAATTTGGAATGATATCGAATTTGGGAGAACAGATGAATTTAGGGGAAGATAACCAAATATAGCATGTTAATTTTGAGACCGCCAATTAGTTTTTAAAGCAGCTATCATATTTCGTTATATCTTAAATGTATACAGTATCACAATTTTTTATTTAAAAAAAAATTATCACAATATTATCTACACGCAATATGCTGCTGAAAAATTAATCAGTTATAGACAAAAAGTAAGAAATTTAGAACCAAATTCATAAAGACATGAAAGAACTGAAATTCAAAATGATCTACAGAGTTATTGCACACATATATAATGCAAAATAAATGAAAACTCCATCCCATATTCTATTTGAAATGAACCATGTGCAAGAACCAAAAACTTAAAGTACAGTGGCAGATTGCATTAAAGGGGCTGAAAAGCGGAAACTTAAAAGGAAAAGAAAACAAAATTTACACGTCTCGCTGCGTCGTCATTAAGGGGTTAGTGCCACGAAAGGAGTAAATATCAGCCTTTTTAACCAGCGAAGGCATAAAGTTTAATTAAGTACAAAAAATTAACGTAAGGATCTGTGCTTTTTATCAGTTCAGCCCGTACAGACTAAGGCAAAAGAACTACAAAATTATTATAGCTTCAAAAACTTTTTTTTTCCCTTTAGCAGACAGAGTCCGAAAAACAAATCATGTAAATTCAAGCACTTCAACGCATGAAAAATATAATAATAACTTATGAAAATTGGAATGCCGCCGTCGTGAAACATTTTTTGCACAATTACAGAATTACAGCAATAAAATCATAAACAGGAAAAAAAAGCTTTTAATTAATAAAAATTCTTTTTATTTTAAATTTATTATGTACTATTACTACCACTTGTTGCTTTCACACGCAATTAGATTCAGTTTTGACCTAATTTATATATCTATAAATGCATAAAATAAATATATATAAATGCATAAAATATAATATCCTCAAGGTATCCAACTATTTTTCTTTAAAATGCTATTCAATATCTAAAGTCCTGGGTTCTGAAATAGCGATTTTTGGTTAAATTGTAATTTATAATTATCAAAATAATTTGCTGATATTCCTTCAAATTACGAGATGTTTCTTTTCGCAGTGAAAATGAAAGAAACTCGGCAAAATTATCGCTGTGTCTCAACCAGAAGCTGAAGGAGTAAAGTCAAAAGCGTGAAGCTTTTAAGATAAACGAATGGCTAATAAATCTTAAAGCATGTCAACAGCCAGCATTTAGCGCACCCAAAAATTTTTTCTCTCTCTAAAATCTAAATATAGCTGTAAATGTGTTTTAAAATTTTGGTTTTTACGAAAAATGTTGACGTTAGTTTCCATTTAAGTGACGGAGCTTGTAGTACTATATTTTAAGATGATTAAATGATTTAAATCATTCTTCTTAAATTTACACCTAGTCAAATGGGAAAGGGTTATCGAAGTGCAAACGTGATGCTGATGAGCTGTTTCTAACTGCTGATGTTCATCTTCGTAAGCCTTTTACTATCCTTTTATGCTAAGATATTCCTACACTGGCTTATTTTAATTTGTACCGGTAATATTTTTTTTTAATTTAACTACTAATCCTTGCTTTTTATTACCAAGTATCAGTGCAATATATAATGAAATAATGTAAGAAATTTAAAAAAAAGAACTTAGGCTGCTACTGCACATGTGCACATCGCTTTGTTTCGGAAGAACAACTGTTTGGAACAATTTTTTCTGCTTTGTCACAGCAACCAATCACCACAGGTCACTTTGGGGTTAACATGTAAAGGAGAAACTGGTTTTCCATTAAAACAAGCTTAGCATTCGAAACTGATAGCTGATTGGTTGAAAAGGAACAACTTGCAATTTTTTTCGAAAGGAAGGAAAAAATCACGCGTCTTTCTGTAGGCCCATATCACACGTCATTTGTTTCACACGAACAACTGTTTCGAACAACTTTTCTGCCTGGTTTACTACTGAAAGAAAGATGTGCGATTTTTTTCCTTCTCTTCGGAAAAAATTGCACGTTGTTCGTTTTCAACCAATCAGCTCTCAGCCTCGAATCCCTCATCATGCTAAAAATAGCTAATTTTGGTAGCCTTCGTGTTTGTAGAGAACCAGTTTCCCCTTTATATGTTAAACCCAAAATGATCTATGGTGACTGGCTGTTGTATATCACGTGACAAAGCAGAGAAATTGTTCCAAACAGTTGTGCTTCCGAAACAAACGGCCGTGTGATAGCAGCCTAATAAACCAAGCAAAAAAATTGTTCGAAACAGTTGTTCGTATGAAACAACTGCATGTGTGGTGATATGGGCGTTAAGGAGCTTCCTGTGCGTAACTTTTATTAACACTGTAGCTTTATTTATAACTCTTTATTTTCATAATGTTTTAATAATACGCCTAGGGAAAAGGGGAAACTTAAAAAAAAAACGCTAAAGCCGATACTAGCAGATGGGTTATGGGTATATATCTACTTTGATGAAATGATAATCGTATTTTATTATTGGAATGATTAATAACATTATGGAAAGTTATAAAATGTATGTGTTCTCTTTGGTAGCACACAACTTGGACTCTATGTAGAAGACAAAGTAGAGAATTCTCGCTGTGTCTTGAAGGATAATTACTACAGAAGAAAGGTTTTAAATAACCTATTAATTTAAACTAAATTAAAGAAGATGCACGCACTTTGTGCTCACAAACCGCCATCACCTGTGGCTAACGTAAATTTAACAGAAAATAAGAATGTAACAAATCACTAATAAATTAAGTTATCTAACGACTCTCCTTAGCTTAACTAAACGCTAAATAGGCTGCTCATAGCAAAGCCGAATCTAGAAATAACAGTATAAACTGCAAGTTGTCTAACACCGACTAGACAGTTAATTTCAAGCACGCAGCATAGACTCTGTTAAGTCCACTACTACTCTATTTGAAGTCTTGAAACGCAGCCTAAATACTGCTTCTGAAACACTTTTAGATTTGCGTCTACGTCTTAACAAATTTACATTCCGGTAGGAAACTGAATTCAGGAGGGAAAGGAAAGTCAAGCTGAAAAACTAAAAATAATTGGTTAGAATAAAATAAATCCTTAGAAAGTTAAAAAAAAAAATTATTGTCCTCTTGTGCCTCAATTTTTTAGCATTATTTTTTCCATGTACAATGTCTCTGGTATTAGAAACTCTTCGAATAATTTAGAAGTTCAGAAGTTAAAATGAATACGTTTTTCCCCATATTTCAGTCACGATAATTCATGCACATTTTTGGGGTAACTTTTCTGTTAATGGGGTACCAGTCACCAAATGGATGTCAGAACGCCAAATGCAGTAGTCTGTTTACATCATGTCAACAATAGCGTCGTTGCTTGAAAGGTAAGTAAGTAATTGGTCGAGTAACTACCAGACCTAGATTTTGAGTTCATTTTGTGTTGAAGTGCACGTAGTCCTTCTTCAAGAAGTTTGTGTCCGATGCCAAATTTATAAAATTCTTTTCTTTAAGCGAAAACAATCGCTGCGTATGTGAAGAGAACAACAGTTTCTTTCTGCCCATGTACACAACGATCTGTTTTCGCTTAAAAGTCAAAGAATTATACAAATTACACATATTTTGAATTTTATATATTTGGTGCGTTATACATAAAAAACATATTCATTTCTTGAAGCTTTATCATTACGTTTAGCCATTAAGTCATATATATTTTTCTTGAGGCTTTATCATCATTAGTGTTGCCACCATCTAGTTAGATATAGCGTCAAATTTTAAGTTTGATGCTATCTGGCATCCTTTTAAAAGAAAAGAACCCATTATTGTTAATTGTGGGCTTGTTTTTAAGTATTCTTTAATTCTTGGGAATGAGTGTAAAATGTCTAATGTTCTGTATTTATTATTTTTTTAAATTTTGAGCACGTACAATCTCCCCGTGCACCACAGATGTACAACATGGGGTTTATAAAAGTAAGTTAACTAAAACATTAAAAAAAAATAACATAAATCGTTAAAAAAATCTGAAAGATTTCAGATTTTAAATTACGTCCAAAGGCGCGTTTTTTTAACGTTTCGTGTGCTACCTTTTTTTATTAAATATCATGTACTACGTACTCAAACCATAAAATTCAGTTCAAAATCAATATCGCAAAATCATTTTAAAATGAACATATCTTTAGAATTTCCGTAAGTCTCGTGCGCTGGAGATAAAAATGTTTTTTTTTCCGTACAGTGTTGCCATTGCTCGCTTTGAAATCATTTAGTTTTTTAATCAGAAATTCGTTGAAATGTTACAAAACATAAAATCGATAATAAAGCAAATTTCAAATACAAAATTAGGGCTTCCAGATGCCCATATTCGCAGTAGGATTACGTCATTCAAAATTCGATGGCTGTAGGTTTTATCACAATGCGAGAAACATGCATGCATTTATGCACATTTTTCATTTTTTAAAATTTAATGCAAAGCGATAACATTTAGTGGCAACAATTTGAAAAGTGAAACGGGCATTCAGAGTGAATCGACGCAAAATCGCAAAACGAAAGTAATAGTCCTTCGGGACTAAATCCCTTTGGACTAATTATACGTGCATAAATAAAACGAACAAAAACAGAGAACAGCAGTCTGGACTTCACAAAAACAGGTAAGTTCACTGGCCAAGTCACGCCGAACATTTTCAAATCGTTCTGGAAGCATAATCTAGAGGGCTATCACAGGTATGGCATGAAAAAATCAAATGTTCCACATCTTGGGGTACTTTTTTTAACATTCACATAAATTATTTCAGCTTAGATCTTGCATTTATTTAAATATAATATTGAAGGCTTAAAACAGTGAAAAGACTATTAGTTTATTTATTTTTTTTGAACGTTGAACAAGGAATCAGCTGTCGTCTTCCCAGTAGGCGAACCAAATCAATTTTCAGAGCTAATTGCGTATAATTACTACGGCGCTTCAAACACAGATGTCTTAATTTCTCTATGACTAATTATTTCTCTCTAATAATTTAATTTCTGCATCCCTCATATCAGATGTCCTGAATCACAAAACTTATGTTAAAAAACAAATAAAAATGAGTTTGAATCCGCTGATTTATTGTTTTTTTCATTTTGTTGTCTACGCTAGACTTCTTTCTTGCTAGCATCTCTTTATACGCCCACGGGTTACTATTCCGTTAGAGCGGCGTCAGTTAAAAATGAAGATAAATGAGAAGAAAACAATGCTACAGCAACACGCCAAACATCGAGGCTCGAGAATAAAAAGTTTGAAATTTCGTGGCTCAAAATTTCCAATTTTCGTTTGAAATATCATCACACGTTATATCCTTTCCCATGTTTTGCCATTTTTTTTAGTACGATGGATTACACAATTTGGAAATCACCTAATGACGAAGAGGCTAACATAAGATTCCACCCATGGCTATTAACTTTTTCTCAAAATCAATCTATGAAGTTAGCTTTTGACTCAAACTAAGCTCCTATATGGGTTGTTATGTACTGTTTCGTGCGTACGGGTTCGTAATGGATTGAATGCACTAGTCGATAAAAAATAATGAAATTTATTCTTTTCAGAAGAAATAAAATAAAATGCTGAAATATTTCCTCAGAGATATTCGTACAATACCACAATACCTCAAACATTAAATAGAACTCCAAAAACTTCCAAAAAGAGGGTCCAGAATGTCGTCAACTCTAGGTAGAGGGTAACTGTATTTCTTCGTAACCTCATTCAACAGGCGATTGTCAACGCAAAATCTTATTGAACCGTCTATCTTCTTGACGGGGACGATGGGAGATGCCCACGGACTTGATGAAGGTTCGATGACATCGCTTTCTTGCATGCCCTTTAAATGTGTACGTACCTATTCCTGTTTAGCAATCGATAGACGTCTTGGATGTTGCTTAATTGGTGGATGATCACCGGCATCGATTCTATGTTGCGTCAAATGTTTTGGACCCACCTTAGAAGACAAGCGGGAGAAAACATCCCGAAGATCTTGAATGACACGTTTGGCAGCATTCCTCTCTTCATCGTTTAATTGCGTATTCCGCAATAACTCCAATGTAATGAATGCTCTCTGAAGACATAGATTCCGGGATATTGCTCTTTCTTTAACGCTGGTTACGGGAATACATGCTGCAACCACTGCACCTTTCTTAATATTCGCCTCTTGTCAGTTACATTGGCAACTCTTACCGGGGTAATGGTCCTCGACAGGTCAACTAGTGCTGAGGCTATTAGTACTTCTTTCGGGCTGTTACAGTTCTTGGGATATTCCATGACGCCGTAGCAAAAATTTCTATTTTCGGCTAAGGATCCAGGAAGTAAAATGTCTGTTCTTGCCGGTTTTGTGATATTGTCTTGAGTTATGATTTTGTGGATAGATTTCATTCTTTCATCATTAATCCCGAATAGGCTATGTCCTCGGAGGCAGAATGCATTTCATTATTTTTAGAGTCCAAGAAAAAATTGCATTTCCTTAGAAGGTCCAATCCGAGTATGCAAGTGTCTGTAATCTCTGCTACATATGCCGTATGATGGTGAGCGGCATCCCAAACATGATGTTAATGTTTAATTTCCCTTCGATTTCGATCTTTTCGCCTTATACACTCTGGAGGGTAACGCGGAGCGGCGTCCAGATGAGTTTGCTTTTCAATTTTTCAGCCACATCATTTCGAATGATGGTAACATTTGCTCCTGTATCGATGGTTATATTACAATAAACTCCACTGATGTAACCCGTGATCAAAAGTCCGTTACTGCCGCCACTCACTGCGGAAATCTGAAGCACTTTAAACTGGAGCTTTTTATTATCTGGCAACCTCCACTTCGCGAGATTAGTTTCCTTCCCTCTTGGTAGGCACGGTTTCAACATCCGTGTCTTGGAGTGGTCTGCAGTTTCTTCGAATGTACCCTTCAGCACCGTATTTTCAGCACTTTACGGTTGGTTTCTTGTCACCAATATTCCGTTGCAAGGCATTCAGTTGTCTTTTTAAATCATCTAGGCGAGCAGCCATTTGATCCACTGGCTGTTGGATTTGCGCAGCTATGATTGAGCGTCGGTCTCTGCTAGTTGCTTGCTGGCCTGCCTCGAATTTCATGGCGTACACCAGAACACTATTTAAGTCCTTCATATCAGCCATTCGCAGCGCTTTCTGCATTTCAGAATCCCGGATGCCGTTGATGAAGTACTGCAGGGACAAGATTCCCCTTGTTTCTCTCGGGCACTCCGTAAAGGCGAGATGGGACAACCTTTCAACATCCGTGGCAAGCTCTTGGTGTGTTTCGGTGGGCTTCTGTTGACGGGATTTTAATTGAAGCCTACTGTAGTCTTTCAAACATTTCTCCCCGAAGCGCAGCTCCAATGCGCGGATAGAGCTTCGAAGTCTAATCTCTAGTTTTGTGGAAAAGTGTACAGGATATCCGCTGCGTCTTCTCTCAGTGAAGCTGCGAAATGGCAGGTCATAGCCTGGGAGTCCCATCCATTCGCATCCGAAACTATAGAAAATTGTGTCTTATGCATTTGCCAGAAGGGCTTCCCATCATACGTGGACAACTTCAGAGACAGACGAGCAGGCATGGATAAAAATCTAAAACCATCACTCTTGCTTCCTGCCGTCTCTACGAATTTCTTTCAATTATCAACTACTTTCTGAACTGCAGAAACCTTGTTATAAATTTGTTGTTCGATTTAGTGTTAGACGGCAAAAACTCTTCATTCGATTCTTTGTTCCACAGCAGAAAGTCTTCCTTCTATTTGTTCTTTTACAGAAGGAACTCTTTGTTCATTGTGTTCAACTTTATTTTCAACAGCGTCAATTCTACCTTCCATAGCCTCGAATATATTTTCTATTACGCAGGTAAGTTCTCTTTTCATTTCCTCTTGACCTGCTTCAATCTTTTCTTGAACAGCCTTCATTTCTTCCTTAACAGAGTCTTCCATCTTTTCTTGAACGTCTCTCATCTCTTCTTTAACGGAAACTTGCTTCCATCTTTTCTTTAATAGATTTCATCTCTTCTTTAACAGAATCTTTCATGTCGTCTTTAAGTGCAGCAAAGGGTACCATCAGCTGGTTTTCCATCGCTCTTGTTATTGGCATTCAAATATCCCACTTCTGACACCAAAAGTTGTTGCTTGCGTACGAGGTCGTAATAAATTGAATGCACAAGTCGCATGCAAGTTAATAAAATTTATTCTTTTCACAAGATATAAAACAAAATGCTGAAATATTTCCTCAGAAATATTCGCACACTATCAAAATCTCTCAAACCTTAAACAGAACTTTGTTCAAAACAGAGAAACTAATTCAATCTTATAGGGAATTCGCTACAATCAATAACAGCATTAAGTTAGCAAAGAGTTCGCTTAACACAACAGCAACTGAGCTGAGGTGTTTTAATTCGGCTTTTATAAGCTTTTTTAATTATTCACTAGAACATTCTCGATTCTTCTCGATTTTTCTGGATGGCAACAGGAATTACGAGATATTTATTTATTAAATATTAAATGCACGCGCACTTTTGTCTTTACTTTCCCGACGTAGCTTTCTCTTCAAAAATCATCTGCGTTGCACGGGAAAATAAAAAAAAATTAATTCCAATTCTAAATAATTAGCTAAATAAATACGAAAATCATAACAGTACGTTCTTGCTGTGACAAGAAAAGAACTGAGAACAAAACATGGTTTGAAGGCTCGTATATTTCTTTCCTCAGTGCCTTCCCTTTTATCTATCTGTGGTGTCAGGAACTGACGTCGATTGAATTTTGTCAAATTCAATTGGAAATCAGCTATAATACGACAGCAGATTGGAATAGCTACTTGAGGGAGGTATGTGCAAATAATCTGATCTGTCGTAAGAGAAATAAAATCGGTGGAGCCAACAAAATCGTAGAAATACACGAAAGGCTTTTCACAAAAAGAAAAGAACAACGTTGGACGTTCCGGAACAATGGGTATTCGGGGGTTAACGCCGAGAAAACAAAGAATGTTTTGTTGTTTCTGAACCTGATCGTTGTGCTACAACATTTATGACTTCCATTCAGGGAAACATCGCATTATATTTTCAGACTGCTGGAAAGGATATAAGAAAGAGGAATTAAGAAATGGGTATGAACATTTCCCTGTGAACCATAATTCTGTAGGCCCCAAAACCGGATGCCATGCTGTGGAACGATTACGGGACAATGCTAAATGGATGGCACTGCTCGCCATTATTTACAGTCATGTATGATAGAATTTATGTATCGTAACGGAATTGTACCCGCCCACCTATAAATCTTCGAAATCAATATTCGATATTGCCATGATTTGATTCCGCCCATTAATGTATACCTGGTTTTTTCAAAAAGGCAGAAAAGACATATAGTATATTTTACACGGAGAATTTGAACATGATCAGTATTTGAAAGATTTACGTGGCGTAAAACACCTAACGTGGAAAACGAAACACTTGGATAAATGCAATCAATTTTAATATATTTAGAGCAGCTCTTTTTTTTTTCATTTGCTAGAAAGTGGTATTCGGAAGCTACAATGTATATGATTCATTACTACTCCTTAATTTCCAGAACCAAGGATATCAAAAATGGGTAAAATGAATGGTAATATGCTTGAATTTGACAAAAATGAATTCAAATTTTATGTATTAGGGTCACTTTTCTAAAACCTTAATTTTAATATTTTAGTGTTATTTTAGTTAAATTACAATAATATTATTACGTTAAAAAATCTTCGTGAAATTCGCAAATCATCTGGCCAGCAATTTTGTACACAGTTTAGTCCTGTAATTTCCAAAATATAAATCAGTTATCAAACTCACAATGCCTAACAAATATTTTCCAACAGGAAAAGAATTTCTTTGTAATGTAACAAGGGGAACGAATTCAAACAATAACCCGAATGTGTGCCAGGAATACGAGTATAAAATTTAGACTTGGTGACAATTCTCTAATCCAGTACACATTTTGCTTCCTTTACAACAAATCGCAAAATTCGTAAGAAATGAAATTCACATTTAAGGTCGCAAAACTAGGACAATTTTCTTAAAAATTAAAAAAAAAAATTCGTAAACTTGCATGATATGCTATTACTTCCGAATCGGATGATCTCTCTTGCCCGTCATGATTTTTGTTTTTCGTTTGGCACTAGCCATTTTTAGGCTTTCGCCATTACTAAGGCCAAAAGTGGTTGTTATTTTATTATGGAAGCACCAAATAGGCGGCCATAGTTACCTCCTGCTAGGAGACACAGAATATAGACTAGGGCAAGTTTACGAATTTCTTAAAAAAATAGTAAACTTGGATGATACTATTACTTCCAAAGCGGATGCCCTCTCTTTTCAGTTATGATTTTTTTGGGGGGTTGGGCACAAGCCATTTAGGCCATTACTAAGGTCAAAAGTGGTTGTTATTTCATTATGGAAGCATTAAATAGGCGGTCACCTTTAATTCCTGTTAGGAGACAGACAATTTACATCAATGTCTTCTCTGGGATTCAAACCTTGGCTCTTCGGTATTGCAGTCGATTTCCCTAACCACTTTCTTTCCTTTTCGCCTTCGACAGAACAGCTGGACCACTAGTTTAGGTGCGTTTCGAGCTGTTGAATCCCGTTAATGGAACTGGAAAAAAATGCTTAGTACTGTGCTCACCGGAAATTGATTATGTTATGTGAGAAATACTGAAAGAACGACCAGAACATAGAAAGAAAGTGCGTGCTGGGGACTGTTGAGACTTAGGGGAAAATGCTGACGACTACTTATCTAGAGCACTGCAAGGTTGCTATTACTTGCAAGGAAGTACTGTTATTGTCAAGTACAATGTGTTCATAGCTGTAATGCGCACTGACAGTTATACGGTTAAACTATACACATATTAAATACAAAAAAAATTGATGCTGTAGATGCTACATTACCAAGAGGACTGATTTCACTGTTGAAATCATAGTTTTCATTAGGCGTATATCTCTCGATCAATACCTCAAGCTATGCCACGTATTAATTAATTAATCTAATTCGATTACTTAATATTTTGATGCACCACGCATGACTTGAAGGGGGGGGGGCTGTAACTTCAATAATTATCTAGAAGAAAAATTGTTTCTACTGCAAATGGATTTATGCTTTGCACAGATATCTGAAAAGAAATATCTTGCACATAAGGAATTGGTATAGACAATTACCATGGATTAAAAGTTAAAAGATCTACCTGGATTAAATGGGTATAGATGTAACTAGATAAAAACAGGAAAAAGTGCTTGAACGCTATTTACCTTTGGATATGAATTCATCCGTGGAGAATATTCCAATAAAAATGGATCATATTAATATCATATATAAGGAAAATCGTAAACATTTTAGCCCATTCTACCACTGACAATAGAATCCAGAATATTTTTCCAGTACATTTAACAATTCGATCACATTAATTGGAAATCGAATTTCGAATTTGCTACACTTTTGAGTGTGCATTATTAGAATTTTTATTGGAAAGTTAACTATGTTTCGAAAGCAAAAGTAATTCTCCGAATTTATCTGGTTGCTATGTTTCCTCGATAAGAAGCCTCAAATTTCACCGCCTAACTTGATTAATTCAATAGTCACCGAAACTGCGAATCATTTGAACGCTTGAAGTTTGCGCTAAAGAAAATAACCAAAATCTGTAGTTTTCAGTTGTTCCAGGCAAATTGATTCGCTTGAATCTAAGAACTTAGAAATTCTTCTTGGTTACATTTATTATTACAACAATGTATGTGATCGATCATTCTGGTGAATTTCACATTGCGTATAGCATGGTCGCTATTGAAGTTCCCATGACTTATTTAACACGTACTTTTTTAAAAAAGGTTTATTACTTCCATGAAGATTATTATTCAGAACCTGCTTGCTACAATCTATCAGTTTTTAGTTCTCTCGGAGTTTGTTTTCAAAAAATAGTTCCTTTCCCCTGAATGCAGATGTGTTTGTTGTTTTGTCTCTCGGGATTTTAGAGAAGACAAATGTTTTTGAAAGAAATACCATTAGGAAATTTACAGACGCTACTTTTCTTTCCGAAGATTATTTTTTGATCATTTATGTCTAAGCCTTGATGTAAAATAATTTACTATCGTCTGAAAACCTAACCAAATGCATTTATTCTTAAGATTTATGATACTTGAAAAATATTCGACGCAAAAATACCTTTTTTTCAATTGTTTGTGTTATTATTATTTGTTTAAACATTTTTCAACACTTGAAGCGAAATATTGTGTAAAGAAATTTCATTTTCGTAAAATATTTAGTCCTTCGAGAGACCGAATGGCTGAGATTGGAGTAGAGATTTTAGCCGAGTATTTTTTGACCTGCTGATAATAATTAACATTAATAATAGTTACCATATAAGGTATTTCTCCCGCTTTCTTAGCTTGCCTTCGTAGTGTAATGGTCAGTACACTCGACGCGTATTCGAGAGGTTCGTGTTTCTTGTCCCGCCGAGGGCAGTGCTCATTTTTCATGTGTCCTGCTTCGAAATAACTTAATGTGTACAGTGGCACCAAACTAAGAAAGGTGGTGGATGATGATTCTCCACCACCAGAATTTCGCGATTAGTTCCCCTAATCCCCAGTCGCCTTTAAAAGGGGGAGAATATAAGGTATTTCTCCCTCCCTCTTAACATGATTCGTAGTGTAATGGTCCGCACACTAGACGCGTATTTGAGAGGTCCGTGGTTCGAGTCTCTGCCGGGGCATTGCTCATTTTTCATGTCTCCTGCTTCGAAATAAGCTAATGTCTCTACAAGCACATCTCAATATTTTTCTTAAAAATACTTTATATAAATACTCATCGTTAAGTAATTGGTTTGCATTACTTAATAAAACCATCATACATAGATCAACCCTTTATTTTTCTGCGGGACTCCAACACTAAACTAAGTCTCATCAAGAAAATCGCTCAATTAAGCCCCAACTTTAAATTAAAAAGAATAGCTTTGAAAAATATATAATATTTTTATAAGCTTAATGTGAGATGTTACTCGTGTACAAAGAAATATAATAAAAAAGTTACAAAATATGTTTTAAAAAAATAAAGTAATTTGGGACAATAAGGGTTAAGTAAAATACGAATCATACCT
>KK117124.1:382250-402845 GCA_000611955.2 Stegodyphus mimosarum | reverse complement strand
TTTTCCCTTTTTTTATTTATTTTTCCTTTTCCCGTTTCTTTTTTCCCTGCTGTTGAATAGCACGCTTATGAACGAAAGGCTGTAAATTATGTTTATATCTTTTTCCATAAGTAGGAATGTGCGCTACGCACACGTATTCCAATTGTGAAAACCAGAAAGAGCATGAGTTGCTGTTTGAGGACTGTTTCTGCCCCTATCGTCTTAGAAAAACGTATTTTTCAAGGCGTTCTGAACGAAATGAGTCTTACTTCTTTACACATTCTGCTTCTGAAGCATTAGGAGAAATTTGCTCATGAACTTGCTGATATTTGAATCACATTTTGTATAAGCAAAAGAGCATGCTATGCTGCAGAATTCGTAAACTTTCCATTAGGTAACAGATGTCGTTTTAACCACAGCAATGCTTAAATATCTACTAGAGGTAAAATTTTATATCTTCTGTTTTACATTCCTGGTGTTTTTATGAGGCAGAGAACGTGAAATGTTAGTGACAATAACTTTTCTTTTTGTTTAAAATGTAGATATGAAAACGTGTGTTTACACAATAAATTCCATTAAAGAATAACGAAACTGTTTCTTGGCATTTAATCGTGGCCATTGAATTATAGAGGAGAGTTTCAAAGTAAAACTATTTTTAATTTAGCTGCAAATTTAAAAGTTTTTCTCTTTTTCTTTTTTTTTATTTTTAGCCCAAAAAGCGTTGGCCCAGAAGGGCTATTAATTTAGTTTTGGCATTTTGCGTTGATTCACGGCGAATCACTTTGTAGGTTTCCTTTAGTTAAAATTAACATATTATTCGAATGTTTGTTATATTTCTTGAACTCCTCAACTTCCCCTCGCATTTACTTGCTAAGATGTAAATTTAAAGTTGAGGGAAGTGAGTATTTAAACGAGCGACTCTCTGTGTTTACTCAGAGCTTGTTTTCGCCAGCCAGCGCACGTTTAGTTTCTGACACTGCTGTTACGCTAATACGCCCTTTGGTTGTTACGAATAATCATCACGCTTGTTAGGTTTGTTGAGCCAACCTAAGTTAGTCAACCTTTAATGTTCTAATTCAGAACTATTCTTTTCGACTTGAATTTGATTGTGTAAATACCGTTTAAGTTCCAGTAGTTGGTATTATTGTAAAGCATGAAGTACATGCCTTTCTGTTAATAGTTGGAATTAATAAAGAGCTATTTTTCACACTTCTTCTGTGCTGGTATTACTTCATGCCTGTCCGAGAATTCGCCAGGTTCATTAGTAGGATGTAACTTAGTTTATGTGGCCCAAAAAGGCTACATCTTATAAAATTTTAAACTGTTGCCACCAAATATTAAAGCCCTCTATTATATTTAAAGAAATTAAATAATGAAGAATCTGCATAAATCTATGTATGTTTCTCGCATTGTGATCAAACAACGGTATCTAGAGCCATCCAATTTTCAATAACGTACGTCTCCACCCGAATATGAGCACCTGGAAGCCTAAATTTGGAACTTGGAATTTGTTTTATTATCTATTTCATATTTTGTATAGCATTTGTGAGTTTTTGAATAAGAAACTCAAGGATTTCAAAGCGAGCAATGGCAACACTGTACGAAAAAACAAAAAATATTTTTTTATCTCCAGCGCGCGAGTCTGTGTATCGGATATTCTAATGATATGTTCTTTCAAATATTTTGTGATATTGCTGTTGAATTGAATTTTATGGTTTAAGCGCGAAGAACATGATATTGAGTAAATAAATTTAACACATAAAACATTAAAAAAAAAAAAAACCTTTGGGCTTAATATAAAATCTTGAAAGCTTTCAGACTTTTTTTTAAATCTTTTTCTTGATATTTTAATTTTTATATTATCATCAGGGATTTACTTTGAAATCTAGATGAATGATTGCAAAAGTATTGGGTTAATTTTTTATTGTATACGTATTTTACAAAAATTTACTCTTTAACCCAATATTTGAGATTATTCGGATTTGCATCAATTTATGTGGGTATTCTACAAAATGTGTGAAACAAATATTTGCAGGTACATTAAAAGATAATTATTCCAAGGACTGCAGTTTGATGTTAATTATACTATAATCAGACGAGGAACGATTTTTATAGCAAGATCATTACATTTGTCAGTGCAACTCTTATATATGTTTGCTAACAAGTGACAGAATGTATAGGGTGTCAACAAAGTCCTTGAAGAACTTTACTCTATTATTCTGCTCATCTTGTAGTGTTGTAATGTTTTGTGGAAGGAAGTTCAAAGCGAGACAGCCCAAAATTGAATGTTTGCTGCGCCATGCTACAGGACAAGATTTTAGGACCATTTTTATTCCATGAACAAACAATAACATTCCGAGTTTCCCTCTAAACAATGATTAAATATTTTGTCCGCCGCTGAAAAACTGTCAGCCAGTCTATTTTTCAATAGAATGAAATTTTGATTGTTGTCGCACTGTCTTTTCAAATTTTGAACGTTGCTTGTAACAATGTGACCAAATATAAGATATGAAACAAGTTGTTCAATTGGGAAACAAAAACCTCGTTGTCAGTGAATTATGGACATATTCTATACATATAATAATACTTAAATGTTAATTTAAAACCAGTGAAATAGAAATTGAGCTGTACTTGTCATCAGAAATATACGCAAATATTTTCAGTTTAATTTTAAATTAATTTCCTCAAAACATATATTTAATAATGAGATTATCAACATTTTTGGAAATTGTAAAGGATATTTGTCCGTGCTCATTCTATGCGGGAGAATAACTGTGAACTCTTCATGTAGCCATAGCCGTAAATCGTTAGTAGTAAAATCCGTGTCGTATTTATCAGGGAATTTTATTGAAGATAATATAAAAAAATATATTTTGTTTTTAAAACCGCTTATTAGTATTAAAATACAGAAACAAATTATAATTATAATACTTCTACACTATATGATAGTAAATTTACAGCATAAATTCCCATCAATGCCTCCAACTTAAGCATTTTGCAATAATTTTAGCTCTTAATAATTTATTTTAAATTAATTTTATGTCAGTGTTATCTATTTATTTTATATTTTTTATTAATTCAAAATATGTTTTGCATTTCGTTCATAAATTTAACCATATTTTTTAATCATAAAATTTATATCTCTAAGCTCAAGGGAATATTCCATTCGCCCTCTGACTGCTCAAGTTTTTTAACGAAATCGCTTCAAAATTGCTCATTTTTTTTTTAATTTTGTATTTGAAATTCACACACCGATTCGCGAAACTTAAATAATTCGCGATGAAAGTTGATCTATGATTGCGATGAAAGACAAAAGTTGCAATGAATTTGCGAAGAAACTGCGAAAAATCGCAGCGATGATTAGCAATGAAATTTAGTGAACAATCAACACCATCTTCTGAATAAAACTGTTAAATTCTAAATTTTGCACAAATGCATTAATGATAGTTTCTCATGGTTAAACACTGAAAAAGAGTGATACGGTTTTAATAGATGCAACAAACGCATGCCCACGCATATTGTGGGATGAGTGATAGTTCGACTAAGAATGAATCCTGGCAAATGTATTGAATGCATGGATATTTTCGGGCTTCTTTCATAAGAAACATAAATATGAGCCAGTTTTCATTAGAAAAATTCTCCCGAAAAGCATTCCTTACTCTTAGGCAAAAGAGTAGTTCTATGGGCGTTCTTATCGTTACCAGGTGCCTACCAGCGGCCGGGCGATAAAGTCCCTAAACACTGTTTGTTCGGTTTGAGGTTCAAATCCCGGCGAACGGGCCGGCTACATGGGTGTTTTCGCAGTCTTCCTCATGTGTAACGTGTATACGAGCCAGTTTCTCTTTAAAAGTACTCCAAGATTCCCATCGGCAGATAGCCCTCGAGTGCCTTGCCGTAATTAAATAAACCAAACGAAAATTTTGGTTTCTCACAAACGTATCGTGAATTTGAACCATTAGAATATACTCCTAAAAAAAGTCCATTTCAGATATTCCAAAGGGTTGACTATACGAGAGTTTTCGTGGATTTTTCGTGGAGAACGAGTCAGTTTTCTTAAGAGTTCTTCGAGGAAGTCTTTCCTTAGGCCATCAGATCGCTTATGTTTTAACTTAGTCATTCAACATCACCCTAATTTAGTCCTTTAGGTAGTCAAACTTAAATGCCTTGTCATTATCGATCAGGAATTAAATAAAAATTACAAAATAAATAATTAAATGAATAAAAATAAATAATTTATATGTACGAAGGTCGTGGTTTTCTCTCAAACAAAAAATCTGACGTGTACACCACATGACTTCCTTGCACGGAATATTAAATTATACGCATTTTGCATTTCATTTAAACTTACTGGATTGAATTAAATCTACTTCTGTGATAGCGCATAAACCACAATAGAATAAATGTACTCTTTAAAATTCACTATATTTGTTAACCATTGCGACACTCTGGCGCTAGGTTCACTTAACAGCATTACATCTCATTCATTTTATAACTCACAATGCACAAAAATTATGTACATCATGTGAAGAATTATCTAATCCTTGCCACATGTTTTAGTCAAATACTATAATAAATCTAAAATGATGTGTAAAAGAAATTAAACATTAAAAAAAGAGGGGGAAGGAAAAAAAGAAACAGTTTCTCACAGACGATTCAGTATTTTTCATTCAAATAATTCAGTTCTCAGTTCGCGACAAGGGAAAAATACATAAAATCTCAAAATATTTATATTAAAAATTACGAAATAAATCATAAACGCTTATTTTCTCGAATTAAACATGATTAAATGCGCAATAATAAAAGAAGGCAATATCTTTCTTGTTGCGAAGCTTATTTCTCTAGATTGGCAAAAAATCCAATATCCTCCCAAGTTTCAAACGTAAACAAATATGGCAGCCACGGCAAAAATGACAAGACTTAGCCGCACTTAAACAACTTTTAAATTGTTGATAATTATATACATCTTGCATGCAGATTGACTAAAGGCATAAAAACCATAACCAGAAGATAAGAACAACATAATTCAATCATTTTAAAGGAAAAGATGCATTATTTACCAACATATAAGAATAAAAAAATTGAGCTCACTGAGCCGAGTAACAGAGTGGATATACCGGGTGCGTCATAAATTCGTGCAAAGTTCAAAAAGTCGTAATAAAAGAAGGAATGCACGGAAAGAGTTTCTGTCTAACCCAATCAGAAAGACATTGGATTTCTTTCCATGTAAAAAAAATCGAAAAGTAGCCGCGAGAGGGCGCTCACACGTCATACTGAGACGTTTTATTCAAACCACGCCAACAGAAACAGACAATCAAACAGATCACAATAACACGACACTATGCATTTATTTTATAGTAACAGATGTTCAACATTACCACAGTCGAATGGCATTTTTCAGTTCCACCAGTGTGTATGGGGAGCCCCGGTACGCACGAGACTTTAAGTATCCCCACAACCAAAAATCTGCCGGGGTCAAGTCTGGTGATCTTGAAGATCTTGAATCTTACAACCGCGACTTATCACTCGGTCTTCGGTGAAAGATTCCAACAGGAACGTCTTGACGTCGCGTGCAATGTGGGGCGGGCACCATCCTGCATGAAGGTGACAACATGTATGCATGTCCTTTCTACAATGCAGGCACAACGTGGTCACTCAAACCGTAAGATGTCGTGCTGCAGTGACTGTACAGGTTTTCACGCAGGATACAGGACAGGGTTCTTCAAAAAAGAAAGTGCCCAGAATAAAAGGCGCGGTTAGAGCATACCAAACAGTCACACGAGTAGAAGGCAGTGACTAGCTCTGGTACTCACGAGGGTTTGAAGTCGCCCAAATACGAATGTTTTGCATATTGACGTCCCCATGCAGTGAAAACTGAGCTCCATCCGTCCACATGACGTTCAGCAACCACTGTGAGTTGCGTTCCATTTGTGCCAGCTCCCATGTAGCAAACTTTTGTCTTACATCTGTATCTTCCAGTTATAGCTGGTAAAGTGGCTGGATTTTGTATGGATACAGATCCAACATTCCGTGCAGAATACGTTGAATCGACGCCTCTGAAATCCCCGTTCTTCTCTCCGCTTCACGAGCACTGCTACTCCACGTTGATGTCTCCGCTGCCATATCTTTCATGACACTTTGTACCACATGGACGCGTTCTGTTCTCAAGGGTGGTCTGCCACTTAGTTGACTATCCTCCAAACTCCCAGTTTCCTCAAAACATCGTACTAAATTCCGCATCCCGTTCAATGAAATAGGGCTTTTTTGCGCCTTCAGTCCTTTCTCCGTGCGAAACTTTCGCAATGTAACAGTTGGGGATTCACCATTTTTGTAGAATAATTAAACCACCAACACCTGATCTGGCAAATAAAGCATGCTGCCTACTTCGAATGATGGAACCGTTTCCAGCGAAGTGTTTTATTGATAGCCTGATTTGCATAAAACATCTCAGTATGACGTGTGATCGCCCTCTGTCGGTTATTTTTCGCAACATGTTTTTTTAAATGGAAAAAAATCCAATGTCTTGCTGACCATATTGGCTAAACAGAAAAATTTTCCATGCACTCCTTCTTTTATTACGAATTTTTGAACTTTGCACAAATTTATGACGCACCCGGTATATATACGTATGTATATATATATACACTTTTGGTGCGGCCAATTGCAACCGAAATAGGAGGTGCACATCTATATGTTATAGCAGTCCTATTTACAAAATTTCAACTCTTAAACTAATCGTGTTTGAGTTATGCGAGATACATACATACATAAGTACGCACAGACGGCACGAAAAAGTGTCTTCAGAATCCATTTGAAATCAGTTTTATAATTTTTTGGGGGAAAAAGAGTAATTTTTTCTGTCCTTACGTAGGGATATCAAGCAAAAACATTGTTAAATTGCATTCGATAGCGGTCAAAATGGATATTTTCGTTGAAATATGATACCCGAAAATTTTCGCGATTACAGTATTTCCTTTTGACTTCGTCCAAGTAAAAAGAAGTTAAACAACACTAGAGACGATAAAATACGGAGAATAAAAGAAACATATCATATAAAAATATTTATCTTCTACAAGTGATTAAATTTCGTTCTTTACAATACTAAACTACTTGATATTTTTGTTTTTGAGTGCTCTCTAGTTTAAAATAGTAGGGCAGCAAGAATGCATTTGGGGAAAATGCAGTTTAATGAGAAAAGTTATCCAGAGAAATAATACCATCTTATAAAATAACTTAATTTCTCAAATGTTTCTGAGAAAGTATTTCGGCGCAAAGCTGAACAAAATATCACTGTAACTATATCTCTGTTTATCTTTCCAGTTTTAAACTTAGTTGCTTAGCAATAGTTAATGTAAGTCAAAACCTTTGTAATAAAATTAATCACTAAATGTACTTTTGTAATTCTACGAGCTAGAATAAAGTAGTTACCCTTAATGGATTTTCGTAATCAAAGGTTTCATTTTTTAACCTTAAACAGAGAACTCTTTTTTTTTCCTCCTTTTTTGATTTTTTTTATCTGGGGGGGGGGAGAGAATGAGCAAAAATTCTGAAGTTTTATTCCTTGATTCATTTCGGTTATTCGTATGAATTTAGCTTTCGAGAGAGCTAAGGAAACACATTTATTTACTCCATTTCTGTCAAAAATAAGGAGAAAGAGATTGCATTTATAGAGTTTTCCTTATAAACAGAAAAAAAAGGATGATACTTGAAAATTACGAAATAAAATTTTGAGCAATTTCGAGAATGAAGATATGCAAGCCTTTTTATTAATTTTTCGTTTTTAAAAAATCTGATGTATACACCACATGACTTCCTTGCAAAAAAAAAAAAAAAAAGAGGAAAAAAAAGGAAAGAAAGAAACAAATTTTCACGGACGATTCAGTAGTTCTCATTCAATTACTTCAATTTTCACTTCGTGACAAGGCAAAAATACATAAAAAATCAAGATATCTGTATTAAAAATTACGAAGTAAATCTTAAAAACTTATTTATCGAATAAAGTCCAGAATGGATTAAGCTTGATTTAATTCCAAACAGTAAAAGAAGACCTTATCTTTGTTGTTGCGAAGCTTAGTTTTTCTAGATTGGCAACAAATCCACTATTCTCCCAAGTTTCAAATGTAAACAAATATGGCTGCCATGGGCAAAATGATTAGACTTAACCGCACTTAAACAACTTTTTAATTGTTGTTAATTCTGCAGTTATAACATGCAGGTTAAGTAAAGTCATAAATACTTTAACCGGAAGATAACAGAATTCAATCATTTTTAAAGCCCAAAATGTCCAATTTACCAACGTATAAGAATAAAAAACTGAGCTCACTGAGCCGAGTAACAGAGTGTATATATACATATATTTACATATCTTTGGTGCTGCCCAAAATAGGAGGTGCACATCTACATGTTATAGCAGTCCTATATACAAAATTTCATCTTTATATCGTTTTCGATTTATGTGTTTACAGACGCCAAGAAAAAAATCTCTCAGAATCCATTTTAAATGAGTTTTATAATTTTTGGGGGGAAATATTCGTTTGGGGAAAAAGAGTTCTTTATTCTGTTCTTACGTTCAGATATCACGCAAAAACATCGTTAAATTGCATTCAATAGTGGTCAAAATGGATATTGTTGTTGAAATATGATAGCCGAAGTTTCTCGCGATTACAATACTTCCTTTTTACTTTGTACAAGGAAGTAAAAAATAGTTTGATTTTTTGGAATTCATTAAATTCTTATTTATATTACAAATAACATTTAAATTTTTAGGCCAGTGGTCTGACTCACTTATATCACCTCCTTCCTCGGTTTTACTCACGCGTTTTGTAGCTGCTAATAGGTTATTAGCATTGTTTAATCAATGAAGAAAAGCTTTGTAATATCCTAGCTAAATAAGATTTTCTTGTAAGCGAAAATACCAAAGAACTGTGACTAGTGACTATTCTCTGAGTTCTTGTAAGTAATAAGTCCAAAGAAGGATTAAATTACGCTTTAATTCCTGCTCAAAAGAATGAACAGATGTCCCCTTCTCGGGCGTATAATAAGCCTCCACTTTGGCTTTAACTCAAAGTAAAAAATATAGAACTAAGCTAAATATAATTAATCACATAAAGCTGCACAAAATCAACTAACGGAGTGGGTCCTTATTTAAATATCACCGGCGTTAACCAGCAGGCACGTAGCCGTAGAACAGTAAGCTTAGATTAGCACTAACAACATGGCCGAAAGGCAGAACATGTTGTCTTACTGAAGTGACCTAGACTTCAGCTTAAATACTCGTTTCGACCTCATTTGGGAAATCGTAATTCTAACTTATTGTACATATCTTTGAAATAAAAAATGGTGGGGGGAAAAGAGAATGTATAGAAAAAGCTTCTTCCAAAATTTAAAAAAAGAAAAAAATAATAAAATAATAAAAGCCAGTTGTCAGCGTGCTAAGAAACAACATAGAAACACTGACTACATAGCTTTAAACGTGATATTAGAATAAATAAATAAATAAAATTAAAAAATTCTGAATGCATTCAGATTTTATATTACACCTAAAGGGGCGTGCTTTTAAGATTTTGTCTATTACCTTTATTTATTAAATATCATGTTCTTCGCATTTAAACCATAAAATTTAATTCAACAGGAGTATTAAAAGAGTATATCTTTAAAATTTCCGATATACAGTCTCATGCGCTGGAGATAAAAATGTTTTTTTTTTCGTACAGTGTTGCCATTGCTTGCTTTGAAAACGCTGAGTTTCTTAATCAAAAACTCATAAATGCTTTACAAAATATGAAATATATAATAAAACAAATTCCGACTTCCAGATGTCCGTGTTGGGATAGAGACGTACGTTATTCAAAATTTCATGGCTGTAGGTACAGTTGTTTTATTACAATGCCAGAAACCGACATACATTTATGCAGATTCTTCATTATTAAATTTCTTTAAGTAGAATACAGGGAGGTAATATTTGGTAGCAACAGTTTAAAAAGTGATTAGCCGTTTATAGTGAATCAACGCAAAATTCCAAAACGAAATTACTAGCCCTTCTGGGCTAACGCCCTTTCGGAAAAAAAAAAAAAAAAAATAAAAAAAAAAAATTAGAAAATAAAAATAAACTCTGCAGCTTAAACTGGTCTTATTTCTGAAGAAGGGCTATATTTGCAAAAGATGTTTAAAAGTTCCAGGTCATTTTATGATACAAAAATCACATGCATTCCGCTTGTTCAATAAAATTCGAGTTCATACTGAAATACTGGAGTAAGACACTCTTAATCATTCACCCACTGTAGGCTCCAACAGCTACTGACAAACTGATAATGTCTGAAATAACACTGAACGCATCAGAGAAACTACTTATCTATCCATAGTCTTCATGTCAAGGGCATAACACAATGTCATTGACAACATTACATAAGTATATTTGAATATAATTTTCCCATATAATGGGCTCATATCCTTCTTATATGCAAAGACTGTCTTTTCATGGTTCGACACGTCATATATCTGAAGTAAATAATGATTTAGCTATTTCCATAACTTTTCTAAAACTACTGATTTTGAATTTCAAAGGAACACGTAGCGTTCGATAAAGCAAATAACTCTTATGTTTTAATCGTTGTATTATCGTTGTATTTATCGTTGTATTAAGCAACGAAAGCAAAGCTGTTTAGTTTGCTTTTCCCGCTTTATAATGATATTTTCGCAAAGATTCCATATATTCAACACTTGCAGCAATATTTATCAATCAGTTCACAGTTTGTTGTTGACTGTTAACCGACTTATTCTATTGTGAAAGTAAAATGTTCAGATACTTTATTACGACGACTTTAAATTTATAATCGATGCATTTGTACTTCCTTGTAAACCTTCCTTCCTCTAAGTAAAGGAAGTATTGTAATCACGAAAAATTCCGAGTATTATATTTCATCGAAAACATCCATTTTGATCGCTGTCGAATGCAGTTCAACTATGTTTTTGTGTGACATTTGTACGTAAGGACAGAATACAGGGCTCTTTTCTCCAAACGAATTATAAAACTGATTTAAAATGGATTCCGAAGACATTTTTTGTGGCGTCCGTACGTACACACCTACGTATCTATGTATGTATCTCTCACAGCTCAAAAATGAATAGTCTCAGAACATTGAAAGCTATAATATGTAACTCTGCATCTCCCTTTTAGGTTGCAAGCGGCCGCACCAAAAGTATATATAGTATATGTACACCCACTATGTTATTCGTCTTCCTGAGCTAAGTTTTTTAAAATCTTATATGTTTTTAAATTGCGTATTTTTTGCTTTACAAACGAATGAATTACGTTGTCCTTACCTTCAGGTTAAGGTTTTTATGCCTTTAGTTAATCTGCATGCAACAGTTGTAGAATTATCAACAATTTAAAAGTTGTTTAAGTGCGGCTAAAATTAGCTGAGTAGTGAATTGTTTCTGCACTTTCACTGTGTTTTTGCCGAGTGGGACGGAAATTAAACTCATTTTTTGTACCGAAGAAATTGCCTTGTCGCCTACTGGTCGAATTGCTTGTTTTTACGTAGAACACTAATTTTAATTGTGAAAATTTCTTTTTTTTTACTGTTCTAACTGTATTTGGTGCTTTATTATTTTTCTATATTTTTCAATTTTAAATGAAGATATTTTGAAGTTCTATGTATTTTTGCCTTGTTGCGAACTCAGAGCAGAATTAATTGAATGAGAAATATATCTCTAATGAAATTCGAGGAAATAAATGCTTCGTATTACCAGTCTGTCTCGGACAGAGGAGAATGTTTACGAGTAGCGCATGCGCATTAAATAAGTGGTGTTGAATCATCCGTGAAAAACTGCTTCTTTTTTTTTGTTTAATTTCCTTTATACAACATTTTAAATTTGTTATAGTATTTGAATAGAACATGTGGCAACGATTGGATAATTCTTCAGATAGTATAATTTTTATGCATTCTGTGTTATAAAATGAATGAGATGTAACGCTGTTAAGTCAAAGAATATGTACTGTTAAGAAGGAAAACTTCGCAGAAGCAGAAGTGGCTCCCTTCCAACGAAGAGGGAAACAACTGCGCATGCGTGAAATATCCCTTTTCTTTGTAGCGGCGTTGCAGACAAAGTGGTTTACATTACGTCTATGGAGCCTCTCCTTCTTTACGTAGAGGTTCTTTGGTTAAGTGAGCCTAGCGCCAGAGTGTCGCTATGTTTAACAAAGACGGTGAATTTTAAAGAGTGAATTTATTCTATTGTTGTTTATGCGCTATCGACGAAATAGATTTAATTCAATCCAATAAGTTTAAATGAAATGCAGGAAAAATGCGTATAATTTAATATTTGATACAAGGAGGTCTGTGGTGTACACATCAGTTTTTTATGATCATAAACAAGAGGATAAAATTAGAGTTTTATCTTTTAATGTTATACGAAAGCAAATCGACGTTGTCTAAAATATATTGAAATAAAAACAAACTATTATAAATATGTTTGACAATGACGCACATATTGGTCTACCATCCGAGAATATTTCATACCATAGATACCAGATTAATAGTTGATAATTCCTAAATTCTCACGGTAATAAAAGTATAGAAGTTGTAAAATCTTGGATCCTTTTTTGCATATCGTCCATGGAGAAATGATGCAAGCCACCGAACTACGTAATACTTGTTTTTTCATATTTAAAATTAAAAATATTTTCATCGTAAATAGAGGAAATAAAGACGAGACTAGAAAAAAAATTTGAAAGCTTTTTTTCAGATTTTAAATTACGTCCAAAGGGGCGTTTTTTTAACCTTTTGTGTGTTACTTTTATTTATTACATATGTTCTTCGCACTTAAACCATAAAATTCACTTGAACAGCGATATCGCAAAATAATTTTAAAATGAGCATACCTTGAGAAATTCCGATACACAGTTCCGCGCGATGGAGATAAAAAGGTTTTGTTTTTCCCGTAGAGTGTTGCCATTGCTCGCCTTTAAATCGCTGAGTTTGTTCATCAAAAGTTCGTTTAAGTTTTATAAAATATGAAATAGATAATAAAATAAATTCCAAATTTGGGGTTCCAGCTGCGCATATTCGGGTGGAAACGTACATTATTCAAAATTGGATGGCTCTAGGTACCGTTGTTTTATCACATTTTGATGTTCTTCACATTTAAACCATAAAATTCAGTTCAACAGCAATATCGAAAAATAATTTTAAAATGAGCATACCTTTAGAAATTCCGGTACACAGTTCCGCGCGCTGGAGATAAAAAGGTTTTGTTTTTCCCGTTGTTGCCATTGCTCGCTTTTAATTCGCTGAGTTAGTTCATTAAAAATTCGTTTAAATTTTATAAAATATGAAATAGATAATAAATTAAATTCCTTTGGGCTTTTAGATGCGCACATTCGGGTGAAAACGTACGTTATTCAAAATTGGATGGCTCTAGGTACCGTTGTTTTATTACATTTGGAGAAATATATATACATTTATGCAGATTCTTCATTATTTAATTTCTTTAAATATAATACAGGGCTGCAAGATTTGGTGGAAACAGTTTTAAAAGTGATACAGCCGTTTATAGTGGTTCAACACAAAATCGCAAAACGAAAACAAGAGTTCTTCGGGGACAAGCCCCTTTGGACTAAAAACTGATCTTAACTTATTCATTCTTCAGATGAATTGCATTTCTGTTGCTCATAAATTTTCAAGCTTCTTTTAGGAAAGTGCTTTATGTCGAGGACCCCTGAACGAGAGGAGTTGACACATGCTTTAGCATCTATGAAAATAAACGTATAAATCTTAGTATCTCGACCATATATTTCACATGGTTTTTTTAGCAGAACCCCCCATTCATATTATAACCAAACACATTTAAATTTCAGAATAATGTGTAGAGTTTCATTGACAAAAATTTACTGCGGGGAGAAATAAAATGATTTTCTATGCAGAAAGATGGCTGTAATCTTTCTGTAATATTCTATAATACATCTATAATAATCCTGTAAAAAAATTAGAAGAAATGAATTAACCTATTTATGGCTGCAAAAGTAATTCTTTATTATTACGGAAATGTAACCCCGTCTGTAACAAGTAAATCTTATATATTTACTGCAATTGCTAACCGTATTACCAAATTGCAGATCTTTAGAAAATATTCGCCGCTAGTTTTTTTAGTTCCAATTACTTAGGATGCTTTAGAAAATAAATATCTGTCATGCCATTCTATTTCGGAATTAGGTGTACGTCTCTTCATTTAGGTAAGTGACAGATTGGATCATTTATGTAAACCCAATGAAAAGAGAAACGACCAAAGTAGGCAAAAATGTGTCGATTTGATAAATGACTGTAAGCTACTATAAATCAAAGACATTTTATTTTTGTCTTCTTTGAACGATTTGTTTTCTTGATTGATTGAATTATGTTAGCAGATCCATCAACTCAAGGTTAAATTAAGATTTAAACTTTCTTTGAGGGGCAAATTTTAAACAAAATCTTTATAATCATGGTACTTATACATCCACTTGTCAATATAACTACATAGCAATTTAATTTATTAGTCCAAAGGGATTTAGTCCCGAAGGACTATTACTTTCGTTTTGCGATTTTGCGTCGATTCACTCTGAATGCCCGTTTCACTTTTCAAATTGTTGCCACTAAATGTTATCGCTCTGCATTAAATTTAAAAAAAATGAAAAATCTGCATAAATGTATGCATGTTTCTCGCATTGTGATAAAACCTAGAGCCATCGAATTTTGAATGACGTAATCCTACTGCGAATATGGGCATCTGGAAGCCCTAATTTTGAATTTGAAATTTGCTTTATTATCGATTTTATGTTTTGTAACATTTCAACGAATTTCTGATTAACAAACTAAATGATTTCAAAACGAGCAATGGCAACACTGTACGGAAAAAGAAAAACATTTTTATCTCCAGCGCACGAGACTTACGGAAATTCTAAAGATATGTTCATTTTAAAATAATTTTGCGATATTGATTTTGAACTGAATTTTATGGTTTGAGTACGTAGTACATGATATTTAATAACAAACGGTAGCACACGAAACGTTAAAAAAACGCGCCTTTGGACGTAATTTAAAATCTGAAATCTTTCAGATTTTTTTTTTTTTAATATAATGGCCGAGTACCTGCTCATTAACAATCGTTGCAAATTTCTTAATTCTTCTGTTATTTAGTCGTATTGTCAACGAAAGTGCTTCGCAAGGTATACCACAGGAAAAAGACCTATATTTCATCCTCAGAAAAGGGAATAGGTGACTTCAATAATAGCTTCTTCGAGATGTTGGCTTGTAAAATTACCTCAACTGTATAAAAAAGCATAAGATACTGAAAACAAAACTGACCACATGAAAGTATCAGTTACTTAAATCTATGAGTTTTAAATAATAAACCTATGAGTTTATTATGAGTTTTAGAAATTAAAAGCAGATCTTAGTCCTTACCTGTACTGGTGAGGACCATTGCAGCAGAGCTATGCAACATTAATTACGGTAATTATAAAAAGAAATATAAACACAGATTTTACAGATAGTTTGAAAGGAACATAATTCCATGGAATGATAATTACCCAATACCAATAATTACTCAACTGCAGTAAAGTTCAGATGTAAATTCAAGATACTGACTGTTCAAACGGAAGCAAAGTAAAAATAAATTGTTTTCGTTAACAAACCTTATAAGATATTTCTCTCGCCTTCTTAAAATGTCTTCGTGGTGTAATGGCTAGCACATTCAGCGCGTATTCGAGAGGTCCGAGGTTCGAGACCCGGCGAGGGCATTGCTCATTTTTCACAACTCCTGCTTCCAAAAAATCCTAATGTCTCTACAGTGGCTTCCGAACGAAATAACGCTGGTTGCTGATGATTCTCCACCACCAGGATTTGGTGATTAAGTCCCCTAATCCCCAGTCGCCCTTTAAAAGGGGGAATATATAAGATATTTCTCCTGCCTTCGTGGTCAGCACACTCGTCGCGTATTTGAGAGGTCCGTGGTTCGAGTCCCAGCGAATGCATTGCACAATTTTCATGTCTCTTACTTCGAAATAACCTAATGTCTCCACAACCTAGTGAAGAAAATAAGCTGTGTTCGTGTACATTGCGATAAGTATGTAAATAATCATGAATTAAAGCAGAAGTGCAGTAAATAATTCTATAATAAAATAAGTAGAAATACATCAAAAATTGGAAAACAAAATATTAAGGCATACTAGCAACAGGAGTAAAAAAATGAAACCTAAAGGAAATAGTGATCTTCACCTTCCATCTAACCAGCCTTTCCTAAAAAGTGATGTTCCTTTCTAGATAGGAGAACAAAAAGGTTCTAGATAGAGGTCTAATAACAAAAATAAAGTCGATGAAATATAGTTATTATATATGCTTTTAAAGTTTTACCGAAAATGCCTGTTATAAAAGTAAATGTTAATATGAATTCATCTTGCAATATAAACTACATTAATTTCTACATAGTTGCAGTGTATACTAATTATGTTTTTGGCACAGTTAATATCTTTCTAATAGGTAGTTTTAATAATTAATATTTTTCTAATAGGTAGTTTAATATATTCTGTTGGATATCAGTCTAATATGTTTCAAATAAACTAAATAAGTAAACATTTTAAGGATGAGGTTTTAGGTAGAAAATATTATAATTTGTTTGAAGATTTAAAGGTATATACTCTCCACGCACACACACACACGCACAAAAAAGTGCCAGGTCTATACAGATTTGTTCGGAAAGTACTAGAACTGATTATTTTAATAAAACGTATTCACAGTTTTGACACATCAACTTAACAGTTTTAAACACATACCCCTTCTGCATCAACACATCGTTTTAAGTGACGCTGCCAATCACTGAAGTTCTACTGAAACGCAAAAACTGGAATGTTCTTCAGCTACCTCGTCACGGCCTCTGGAATGGCCTGGACAGAGCCATGGTGGCGTGTTTCATACGCTTTTCATTCGGGGAAAGAGACAAAAGTTTAAAGGAGCGACATGTGAGCTGCAAGGTGGTTGGAGAAAATGTGCGATGACATGTTTGGTCATGAAGTCCGTGACAGCAAAGGTGGCGTGGCTTGGCGCATTATCGTTATGGAGCCTCCATGATCCAGCGATCGCTGGACGGACGCGTCTGAGTGTTTGAAGTATTTCATGCAGAATGAAGCATTCACAGTCTGACCAGGCGGTACAAACATTCTGTGAACCACTCCTTTGCAGTCAAAAGAGATGATGAACATCAATTTCATCGTTAGCTGGCCTTCTTTCTCGAAACAATTTTCACCACTCAAAAACACTTGATCGACTAATGGCATCACTCCCACAAGGAGTCTTGATCATGTCATGATTCTCACTCGCAGTTTTACTCAGTTTGATGCAAAACTTTACTGCGTAACGCTGCTCTAACAAACGATTCATTGGGGAGACGACAAGGTACCTTGAAAGGGGTTCATCTTAAACTCTATCTGCATTTCGTGAAGGCTTGTAGGCGGCTGGTGCGCTAGTTGCTAGAATCCCCCATAACCCAACTAGCGCACTAACATCACCTCTTTTACCACGTATTGGCGGGAAAAATTCAGTCCTAATACTTCCCGAACAAAGTCTGTATCATGTTCTGCTGGGCCAATTTATGAAATTTAATTTGCGTTTTTCGCATCTTGAAAGAGCAATTTAGAATATAAAAAATTAATAATATATATAAAAATATAATAAATTTGTAAGCGGATAATTATGCCAAATGTGTTTACGTACTTTGTTAAAATTATTTGAAAAAATAAACGATGCAGCCTTTTTCCTTCATTGTAAATGAAAAAAAGGAAAAGGAAAATAAGTTGCTATAAATTAAGAATTTTGCCAAGTTTTCGCCAAATTTCGCCATTCTTGCCGCAAACTGAAAAAAATGTGCCTAGATAAATGTATAAAAGTATGAGTACGTTTCTCACCCAGTTTTACAAAATTTAATATTTGAGCATAGTTGAGTAGCAGAATTGAAATATATAAAAAAATCCGTATGTTTTATCAGAAAAAGTCTGATTTTGCATCAAAATACCTATGCTAAGACAATGCTATAGATAAATCTAATAGTCGCTGTTACGAGACTTGAAAACGCAAGTTAAATTTTATCAATTGGTCTAGTACACGGGGCGGCAGCGTTCATAGCGTAATTTGATTTGCGCAGTACAATGACGTACTGCATGAATGAGCGCCAGCTTGTGCTGCATTCGTGTAATAATGAGCTACCATTTCGAGTGTGACAGTAATATGGATCGGTGGAGTGCACAGCATCGTGCCTTTGCTGTTGAAAATTATTTCAAGAATAACTACTCTGTTATTGTTACCCAGCGTCTATTTCGGTAACATTTCAACTTGGAACGTCATGGTAAAGTTCCAGATGGACGGACCATTGTGAGGTGGATACGTGCATTTAGAACAACAGGTTCTGTTTGCAATGGCAAACCAGGAAGAAGTGAAAGAACTGTGCGGACACCTGAAGCCGTGGAAAATGTTCGTGCTGCAGTATTGCGTAGCCCAAAAAGATCTGCTCGTGGTCATTTGCAAACTTTGCATATGTCCGATCGCTCATTCAGGAGAATATTGCACGAAGATCTCTATTTTCACCCTAGGCCGCCTAGCTCATCTAATCTTTCATGTGAAGACTTTTTGCTTTGGGGCCACCTGAACATGTTGTGCCGAACATGTTGTGCCACCATTCCTGAGCTGAAGGATAGCATCAGAACTGTCGTCAATGTCCCAAGGAATACGTTACGCCGAGTTATAGCAAGCTTCCAAAGCCGCCTAGATGAATGTGTTGCGTAGAGGGGGCATCATTTGACAAGCATCATATTCAAAGGGTAATCCACGCAATGGACAATGACTTACACATTAGTAAATGACATACATTTAAATATTAATTGACATAAGAGGTAATAAATAAATTACAGTTACTGCCGCTGCCGCACCCTATAGAATATGACATCTGTCCCTCAGTTTTCGTCTGTGTGTAGGTCTTTGGTGTGTAGAGCGTTTATTGCAGATTTGGCATGATCATAGAGATAACAGACTTCATCCTTAGCGATTATCTTCATCTAAAGCACTGCAAAGTGCAAGTCGCCTGCAAAAATCACACCGGTGCGTTGGCACACTGGGCACACATGATTTAAGGGCTATATACTACCGACACTGGTGACAAAGCAGTCATCGCAAAAATCATTTAATCTTACAGAAACAGTAGCGTAGTATAACTTTAAGTTATGTACATCATGTTGTATCATTGAGACAGTTTAAATATATCGTAAACAATGAATAAGCATTTGTGCAGATTAAAACTTATTAATCTAGATTTTAAGCCTAAAAAATCGTAGTTTAACCTTCTTTTGAAGATAGGGCCGTAAAATCTTTTCAAAGATGTGCAGTTTATAGAAATATGGAGTATCTTTGTAAACTATTTGGCATTGACAATAAAAGTAATATCAGATAAATTTATTTTCAAGACCGCGTTGAGATTACCTTCTAGGATTCATGTTACGTATTTTAAATGTCAGGGTTAAAGGGGGTAAACTCACCATTCCTAGTAGTAAATATTCTGAGATTACTTGCTTAAATTTCTTCGCTACCTTCTTCTAATATACTTGTAATATAGCTCTAAACTAAAAGTAAAAAAAAACATGGGCATCTACCGAGAAGAAGAATCAAATAAAATGAAAAAAAATTTAAATAAAAAAAGAATATCTGGAATGTTTCAGACTTTAAATTACGTCCAAATGGGCGTTTTTTTCATATTTTGTGTGTTACCTTTATTTATTAAATATCATGCTCTTCATAAACCATAAAATTCAGTTCAAGAGCATAATATCGCAAAATAATTTAAAATTGAGCATATCTTTAGAATTTCCGATACACAGTCTTACGCGCTGGATAAAAAAATGTTTTTTCTGCATAAAGTTGCCATTACTCGCTTTGAAATCCTCGAGTTTGTTAATCAAAAATTCGTTAAAGTGTTACAAAATATGAAATCGGAATTCGCAGTAGGATATTCATATTCGCATAATATTCGCAGTAGGATTAGTCATTCAAAATTGGATGGCTCCAGGTACCGTTGTTTTATCACAATGCAAGAAATATACATACATTTATGCAGATTCTTCATTACTGAATTTCTTCAAATATAATAGAAAGTGATAACATTTGGTGGCAACAATTTGAATAGTGAAACGGACATTCAGACTGATTAGACGCAAAATCGGAAAACGGAAACAATAGTCCTTCAGGGACAAAGCCCCTTTAGACTTAAAAAAAAAAAAAAATCTGAAAGATATCAGATTTTAAATTACGTCCAAAGGCGCGTTTTTTTAACGTTTCGTGTGCTACCTTTTTTTATTAAATATCATGTACTACGTACTCAAACCATAAAATTCAGTTCAAAATCAATATCGCAAAATCATTTTAAAATGAACATATCTTTAGAATTTCCGTAAGTCTCGTGCGCTGGAGATAAAAATGTTTTTCTTTTTCCGTACAGTGTTGCCATTGCTCGCTTTGAAATCATTTAGTTTGTTAATCAGAAATTCGTTGAAATGTTACAAAACATAAAATCGATAATAAAGCAAATTTCAAATTCAAAATTAGG
>KK117124.1:363613-382130 GCA_000611955.2 Stegodyphus mimosarum | reverse complement strand
CAAAACGAAATTAATAGTCCTTCGGGACTAAATCCCTTTGGACAAAAAAAAAAAAAAAACTGAAAGCTTTCAGATTTTACATTACGCCCAAAGGGGCGTTTTTTTAACGTTTTCTGTGTTACCTTTATGTGTTAAATATCATGTTATTCTTACTTAGACCATAAAATTCAATTCAACAGCAATATCGAAAAATAATTTTAAAATTAGCATATCTTTAGAATTTCCGATACACAGCCTCGCGTACTGGAGATAATAATGTTTCTTTTTTCATATAGTATTGCCATTACTCGCTTTGAAATCGTTGAGTTTATTAATCAAAAGTTCATTTAAGCGTTACAAGTATGAAATCGATAATAAAACAAATTCCAAATTTGGATGCCCAGATGCCCATATTCGGAGGAGGATTACCTTATCCAAAATATGATGGCTCTATGTTCCGTTGTTTTATCACAGTGCGAGAAAGATACATTTATGCTGATTCTTCATTATCTAGTTTCTTTAAATATAACACAGGGTGATAATATTTGGTGGCAACAGTTTGAAAAATGATACGGACATTTACAGTGAATCGACGCTAAATGCCAAAACGAAATTAATAGCCCTTCTGAAAAAACGCTCCTTTGGGCTAATAATAAAATGAGTAACAGAAATGCAAAACAACCAGAGATACTCAAATATTTAACATTTCAATAGATTTGATTGATCACAAAAGCAGCTATTATTTTAGGCATTATTTTGTTACTTTTAACAATCGAAGAAATTAACTTAATCCCTTTTGCTATTACTTTTTACGAGAATATTAGACAACTCTAACTCAAAATTTCTCTAATATTATTTACATCGATTAAATTAATTAAAGTCTAAATGAATGAAACTACGTATCATTTAAACCGGTTGCTCATTGCCCTATAAAATCAAAGAAGGAGTAGTATAAAATATTTTTCAACATACAATCATTTAATTAAATGTTATTTTCTTTCACGACACATTTGGTTTTCTCATCCTCAACAACGAGCATCTTCTAGTAAGAAGGGAAAGATTAATAATTTATATTGCATGATATTGTTTCTTTAAACGATTCCCTTTCTAATTATTTGAGCTTATCATTTGAGTAGCATATCGCATGATTTTACATTACATCAAATCTTTGGTTTAAAACCCACGTGATTAGCATAAAGAAAATAAATTAGCAATAGTATGTTAATATACTTGCTTGTCATGTCATGAGGGATTACTGCAAAAGTTGCAATAGAATAAAAAATTAAGGCTAACAATAATGAGTAATAAAGATTAATGAAAAAACATCGGAAATTTAGCATTTTATAAAAAGGTGAGATTTTCCAGCTTCTTGTTGTTCCTAGAAAACAACTACTTTCTCTTGATTGTATAGGCAAAGCTACCCATTCCGTTAGATTGAATTTCTGAAGAGAAATAAAATGGCTTTGAAGCAACAAACACGGAAAGAGACAAAATTTCAATTCTTTCTCCTTCTCTTGGTTTCAAGTATTTTCCTATTCTGATATTTTTAGTGGTTCGCTTTGTGCGCACTATCCACAGTCTTTATATCAAATAAAAGAAACATTAAAACTTTTGTCATTTGTTTGAATTATAAATGCATTAGACATTCTTTATTTGATTTTTGTGCTAGAGCTCTTCCTAATTTTATTAATTTTGTTTATTTTGATTTCATGATTCAGATGGAGAGAAGCACTAATGTAGAATACTTACGTTAATCACTCAGGTTTTGCCTCGAGAGATATTTGAGAACAAAGCAAGAATGCCTATAATCTAGTCTCTTCCTGCTTTGTAGGGAAGTATAAATATAAATAACCTCTCTACTCATTTCTTAAAATTTTAGTGCAGTTTCATTCGGAAAGAATGCATATATTCCTATAAATTCTAGCAAAGGTTTTAAAAGAGACTACACATATTTCTTTAAATCATATCGATTTTTTTAATTTTAAACAAGCAAGCAAAGAAGAGAAAAACTAAGCATTCTTTCAAATGCATATATCAATTGACTATTTTCACAAAGTTATTTTTGTATTTTACGCCAATTCCTCGGAATTTAATAAATAAATAGTTATTAATTTCTGTAAAAACCCCCAAATATTATAAATAAGATATAATATTTAAATAGTGCGAAACAAAATGGTGTTTAAATAGCACAAGGCTTTTTTTATTTTATTATTTTGCTTTCGAAGAAGAATATTGATGATACGAGTACTGGTAAACATGAAATTGAAGTTCAATACTTCATTCTAAACTTTCTTTTTACCAGGTTTTATATTTTTGTACTTGGTGGTTTATGGCACTCGTAAATAACGAAAACAAACAGTTTGAACAAGATTAAAAGCTTATTCAAGTATAATACTGCTACAATTCCAGAGGAAAAAACTACAGCTTCAAGGATCTACTACAGTCTGCAAAGTCTAAACAGAAAAACTGCAGTATCAATTTCAGTAGTTCGTAGTGTCTTGAGCATAAAATATTATGGACAGTCGATAAAATTCTAAATGAATTAAACATGCGCGTAAAATTCGATTCCTCGACAACAACTAGTCTCTCTCTCTCTATATATATATATATATAAATGGATGTTTGTTTGTCTTTTATTCAAATTTACAGTTTAACTCCGATCTCTATGAAACTTGACATATTGAACCTTCAAAATAAGACAAAGGTCACTGTCTACATAACATTTCTCAAAAACCAGCGCATGTGGTTCGCACTGTGTATATACGTATATTTTACGCTAATTTAACGAACGTTTCATTAAAAACTCAGCAATTTAAAAGCTTTGCTTTGCCACTGCAAAGCGTAAGATATAAAAGTTTCAAATTTAATCAGAAACCTCGGTGATTATAAGAAATTGTATTGCCACTTGGGAAAATGCAACTAAATAAATACTTTATTAGTCAGTCTCCGATTTAATAAACACACTTGGCTATTTAAGAAAAAAATACGTTACCATTGCACAAATTAGAACATTTTTAAATGCGTTATTGTTCAGCAAAGTGTAAAATATTTACTTTATCACTCATTAATGCGCACGCATTAACGCGTCTGTTGCTGTATCACTCGCATTTTCTTTGCTTTTCGAAAGTGAATTTGTAATTCACTTTCGAACACAAAGAAGTATTTTCTCTGTGAAATAAATTATGATAGACAGGGCAAATGAAGATCTACACGTCACGCACGAAAGAAAGGCATCACGAAATTCAAAAACAAACGAGAAATTTGAAGCAAGACTTGAAAACGTTCGAGTGCACACTGCTCAAGCCCGTTCGTGGGAAACTAACAAGCAACGAAAAGCAATACTGGGAAACGTTCGAATAGGCACTGCTCAAGCCTGTTCGTCAAAAATGACGAACAACGGGAAGCGTAATGGCAAACCGCACATTGAGTTGATCAATGTTAATGAATTTCGCTTACTGCGCATGCTGAGTGGCATACCTTTGGCGTGGGAGGAAATGCTGGCGATTAAGCATAAGCAACCCTGCAGAAGCTTGTTGCTAAAGTTAGGTCTTACAATTGTAGTACTACGGAAATTTTTTTGCGCTTATTGTATTTGCTTCTTTTTTATTTCATTTTGGTTTGGTTTGTTCACAAACATTATATTTAATATCAATTATTTATAATAATTTCTTTGATTTAATTGCAATACTCGATTGCTTTTATTCCTCAGAAGTTTAACCAATAAACATTCAGCTAATATATCTTGTAATGTTTCCTGTTTTGTAATCCTTCTTGAACGAAAATTTGTATAGTTTACAATCGATACTTACACTCCAAGTAATGAAGCAATTTACAACCTAACGAGTTTTAAAATCCCGAACTATTTACGATAGCAAAGAACAGACAACAGAATATCAACCATATACTGAATTTATCTTCTTTTAAAATTACGCCAAAGTCGTAATTGCGCCAAATTTCTCTGGGCATGCGCAGTATGTGAAATTCGTTTAACATTGATCAACTGAATGTGCAGTCTGCCATTACGCCAACGGGAAGGAAGACAGGAAAACGTTCGAGTATGCACTGCACCCGTTCGTCTGAAACGGGAACAAGATTGGGAAACGTTCGAGTACGCATTGGTTTATCCAAACGACCACTGCGTGGTGAATTAGTAAATCTAGCCGCATTCCATTACGAGGATAATTCTGATAACAGTCTTCATCCAAGTGTGGTCGTTACAAAGTTGAATAAACTATGCATGTATTTCAGAGTCTTCAAATTTAAAAATGAAGCAATAGAAATTTGCTGCGCAGGTGTAAATGTAAAATTTCCAGATTTAAATTCACCACCCGAAACATTATCAACCTTGGTATCTGTTGCCTGATACCAAGCCAATCGAAACGTGCAAAATGCGCATAAAGAAAAAAAATTCATGACAGAATTGAAACACAAACAGTTTTTTAAGTAGCATGGAACGCATGTCGTTTAAGAACTAGTAACTAAATAAATAAAGCAAGGGAGAAAAAACAGTATTATCGTGTGCAGGTGCAGATTCGTGTTCTTTAGTTGCCTACTCAATTAAATCGTAAAGTTCTGAACAAAGAATATGTTGCTAGATTCTCCTGCACACCACTAAGTAACTTTTAGGTAGTTTACCAAAATCATTTCTAAAATTATGTTGCATTACAATTTTCTATATAATATATTTCACTTTTCATAGACCCAGATAAATCTGAGAAAGAATAAAATATTAAGATTGGAAATGAGTTCCTCAAAAGATTCGTCTTCACATACCGAAACTAAAGGGAAAAATAATAGAAAAATTTATGTCATATTATCCTTTCACGCTCTTAAACGTTGACAGAAATCAATAAAGGAAATGTATACGCGCAATTTTTCAAAGGTTCTACGGTGTTATTGGCATTTTCCCTTCCCAGAAATGAAAGGCAAATTAATTTATATATCTAACGTCTTTAGTACGTACAGCTGACCTAAATAATATTTTATTAGAGAAGCATATACCTCATGATATACAAATCCAATAACTTTCTCATGATATCCAATAACTTTCTTTGTTACTTTTTGAAAAGGTGACTGTGGTTCTTAAATAGGTCCGAAGATGTCATTTGCATTTTATAAGAGTTATGGAATATCTGAACAACAATTTGCGCGAATAAGATTCAGTTTTGGTTTTAGATTATTGTAGATATGCCTGAATTAATCAAAAAGATATTTAACATTAAATTTCTAATAAATTAAAATCTAATGTAAGTTTTTTAGAAACACTGTGCTGAGTTACATTGTATGCTCAGTTAATAGCTTGAGCTGTACTTGAGCTATAAATCAGTCATTGGCCTGCTAAAGGCCTGCTAATGCAAAGACGTATACTTGTGAGTCGAGATTTCTGGTGGATTATAGTTGAAAACTCATATTCACCAGCGTTACTCTGCTTAACTTGGATTGCATTTTAATCCTTAAAATTTAGAGTTTATAGGAATTTTATTGCAAAATATATTTAAAACTTTAAATATCTTAGATTTAAAGTGCAATTATATACTTGATTTCGACGTTATTCTGACTAAAAACTGTACATATCATCTAAATAAAAAGTACTGTGAAGTTTACGAACCACTACCGTTTTAGAGATATGGAACTGTCGCATGTTTTGCTAATATCACTAAACAGACCAATCAACCATATGTTTTTAAAGTTAACTACATCGAATTTGTAGTAACAAAGAGAGTTTGGGGGGGTAGGATTTCAAACGAAGCCTGCAAAATTATATTTGATGTTGCTTATATTCACTTGTCTGACAGAGTCAGCCCAAGCCCACGAAATCCCTCGTGGTAAAGGAGCGCAACATTACACTTGCCATCGGCAACAACTTTGAGCACCTAACAGGTGACACTGCGATTTGGCTCAGTTCCGCCCCCAAGTTTGATGGAGAGCACCCCGGGGAGGACGGGTCCGAGGGTCTCTAACCCCTCTCCCCTTCCGCCAAACTACACTAGAGGACTTTCGGCTCGCCGCGTACTTAGAGTGGCCGCATGCCGCACGGACACTGTACATTTACAAACATCCATGCCTTCTCCAGGATTCGAACATCGGCCCTTCGGCACGGCAATTAGCGACGCTAACCACTATACCGGTTGGACGGCTGCAAAATTATTAAAGACCTTAAGCCCTCGATAGCTGGTTGTGCATTAGTTTCTTCAATCTGTGTTATTAACTCTTTTGGTTAATTTTGAAAAAAATTTTTTAATCAGAAAAAGCTTTTAATTGAATAGCATAGGGACGAAAAAAGTAAAGGGAAGGAAAAAATTAACGTGTTCCGTTCATTTTGGATTTTGTTACAAATTTATTTGCAGTTCATTTAAACATTAGTCATAAATTATCCAAATCATGAAAATCATTTGGGAAAATCATAAATTTCGTTCATAAAACTAATTAAACAATCTATGATTTACCTTAAGTTGAATAATTTCGAAGCAATTTGATTCCATGTTTGTAAAATTCCTTGCATTATACATGCGGAAAATAAATTCATTCATACAGAAAACGAAGTATATTTCCAATTAGATTTTACTAGCTTCATTTTTTCATTTGCCAAGAAAGAGAGTTAGTGAAAAGTTGGAAATTTTAAACTATGTTTTGGTTTTATCGCCTTTAGTCTAACAAATGATATTAAAAAAAGTAAATATTTTTTAGTGAGGGATTTTGACTAGTATCTCATAAGTAAGTTCATTTTACAATTTTCGTACGCTAGAAATTTCGTGAAACTTCAAAAATAATATCAGATTAAACATACTTAAATTTAGGTCAACATTTATCTAATTTTTATACAGGTGAAGGCAGACTGAAATATGTTTGGAAATTTTATATGACGTGTTTGAAAAAAAATTATAATGATTTTGAAATTCAAAATATGTCCTTTGTGGCTGGATATGGTATTTCCTCATAACAAATTTCTTCTTTGGAATTTCTGAATTGTCATCTTTGGAAAAATTACCTAGTATTTAAAGAAATGAAAAAGTTTCCCAAAATGTATAAAGAAATTTGCTGATAATAAATTCTTTTTAAAATAAACACGACATCGATAAAAATCAGCTCAATGGAATTGCTATTGTATATTCAAGAAGACAAAATTCGCCACGAATAGTTCAGAAAGTTAAGTGCTGAAATATTCAAATGCATGTATATAAAATGATCTAGCCTTTCTTATTGGAATTAAGCAATAGGAATGAAGCAAATAGAAGAAAAACAATAACATCATATGACGTTCTGAAGTTCTCTAAGTTCTCCAAAGCCCGAGTTATTTGTTTTGAATTGTTCCAAAGCCCGAGTTTTCAGATTTGCAAAACTCTAGTTCCAATCAAAGAAGTAAAACAAGCAGATGCTTAGGGCATCAAAGGCAGGAGGCACTTACAGAAAGGTACTTAGGAATTCAGGAAAGAAGGGTATCAGAAAAATTTCTTGTTGCCACTTCTATCAAGGAATGCATAGTGAAGCTAAACCAAAACTAAAACTGAAGGAATAAGGGTTGAAGGTGTAAATGTATGCGGAGGCATCAAAATCTTTTAAATACTTAAGGGTTCTAAAAGTCTTAATCCGGCCCCATTCTTTTGTCATTGGAATCCTACGAATCATATGCCAAACTATTTAGCTGAAAACTTTGGAAAGATTAGTTCCAGCGGAAGCTTTCATTAAGGTAAGACCACACTTTTTGGTAATTTTAGTAGATCTCAGTCACCCACATTATCGCGTAGTTTCCCTCTGGTGATTATACATTCCACTTGCATTAGTTTCACCATTAGTTTTTGCAGTTTCTGCAGTTTTGTTTTTCCTGTTTCATTCTTTTGAACAAAAAAAAAGCGCACTTATTAAAGAAGTTAAACACATCAAATATGCCTTCCCGTAGTATAATTCAATACTAAATTTAGTACCACTTGTAAATTATAACTGATTTAGTATGATAACTCTAAGATGTAACGATTTTCCAACCGAATAAATATACTATCTATAACATAACAGGTAGACGTATAATTCATGTCTTATATTGCTTGCAGTTGAAGATGGTATTAAACACGTCAGCTGAGTTTTATTGCAACTGCCATGAAATGCTTCTAAATAAATCTCATGTTTAGAAGCTGGTTGTATATGTAGCTTTATTATCAAACAGTAGCAAAGTTAAACTTAATTTGATAAGACAATGAATTCGATTTTTGGTCTTCTTGTTTCTTCGTTAGGATATAAAATTAAAATGATCATGAACTATTTTACAATATATTAATGCCGCAAAAATACATCAACTAAAATTATATATCCAGCTTAAAATGCTCAATTATTAGTTATTAAATTCGAATTACTGCAGACAGGAATTCGAAATTCTTTTAAAATGAGATTTGATATAAGTCATTTCCAGAAAGAAAGATACGTTACTGTAAAAGGGAATATTTATTCGTATAATGTTGAGTTCTCCAGCTACGTTTATAAATGAATGCATATCAACCATCTTGCGTTGAAGTATCTTTACATATTCAGATGCGATTCTAGTTTTAATTCATAGTGGAAATTAACTTTGCTTTTTTGGACTGGATAACACTAGAATTTCCGTAAACATGAAAAAAAATGAATGTTATTATTGCTTTTAATTTTTACCTTTAACATGAAAAATGGGGTAAAGTAATTCACATTTTATTGATACTCTATACCAGCAATTCAAAATAATTCATTATATTACTATTTTGTAAATTTAATATTGTTAATAACACCCTTTATCAGGAAAATGATGCTATTACAACACTATTATTTTAGAAACTACGGTAGATAGAAAAATACTCCGTGAAAGATTTCCTGAAGAACAGATATTGTACCTGTTTTAAGTCTGTAAAAATCAAAAACTTTAATGTTTTATAAGAAGTGCAGTCTCTATATAACAATATCTGCATCTATACATCAAAAGCCTATTTGTAAAATACAAAAGCACTTCAATTTTAATTTTATTAAATCTTGCTGTTCCATAAATTAAAAAAAAATTATTTCGAAGAAGGCGAAAAAGAATTCAGTATTTTTTGGAATCAAAATCTGATATAAAACATATAGCATATATTATGTTTCCTAATTCAACAAACAACATCAGTTAAGGCTTTATGGATAGTTTAGAAAGAGATAATGAATAAGAATAAAATAAGAAATAATCGCAAATGTTTTGACGGGGGCATACACTAGACAAAGAAAAGTTAAACATCCATCTGGCATATATTTTAGTATTTCTGAAGTGTAATTAATGTAGCAGAATCTGCTAAAAATAATAAATGATTACCTGTACAATTTTTTCTTGCATGTAGGAATATAAGGTGGTCCATATTTTTATCTTCATTAACATTTTGACGTACCTCTCTTAGTATCAAAGTTGAACAAATCATTTCATTTTAATATTGGCTGTATTATACCACTGTAATTTCTGCCAGTTGCAGGACTAACGCCTGATTATTAAGATTGTGAGACGTCTGCCATTGTTTATCCAGCTTGGATTGTAAATGTAACTGTCCACAAACAATAGCAGCCTACAAAGGCATAGGTAGAAGTAGACCGGACGCATATAAGCATTCTGTACCGCGCCACGCTCGTAGGGAAAAGTCCGTACTTGTGATTGGACATATTTTCCGATGACATTATTGTCTCTTAGCGTAATGACGTTTAGGTGGGATTCTTAGGGGGGGGGGTTGCTTTTGTTTCGTTGAATGACGCGCATGAGTGACACAGAAGCGTGAAAATTATCGTTTGTTTTCTTTGAAACGGAAACATTTAGCTACAGCGTTCAGCACATGGCTTCCTGTTTCATAAAATAATAATATTATAAAATCTTTCAAAGATGTCATTAATATCAGAAGCAATCTTAAGCGCTTATATTATATAAATAGCTGTGTTCGTGAATTTAGTACAAAAACCAAAACACGACGATCATCGATCTTCTGTAAAGACATTGTGTGCTAGTAAGTATATTATTATTATTGCAGTTTTGCTGCATTTTGCTCCTTTCACATTGCAGAAAATATTTAGTTAGCAAATGTTATGTTATTTCCATGTTAATGTGTTTTTCACGTTGCTAATAATCTGTTGCCTTAAATGTAAGAAAAAAGTGCATTCAGTATTGTCGCTGAATTTATTACACGGCTGTAAGAAAGGAAACTTCCTTTTTTGACAAACGTTATTTTTACGCAGAGGTACAAAAGACGTTACACATTAAAATTTGACAATATTCATAAATATTATTCAATTTGAAATACGTATCTCTATTTCTCTGTTCCAAATCTATATTAGTCTAACTTTAAAAATAAATTTTACTGTTTCGGACATTCAAAATATTGTGAATTTACTGTGTACTATGTTAGCTCCCAACATCGTTTTTGCTATTTCCGAAAACTGACTTGTCTCATGTTTTCGGAGATTGCATCTGCAGAGAATGGTATATAATGAACACGAAACAATGAATTAATAATCACAATACTTTTAATATGAAGGATTTTAAATTAAGACTACATTTATTAAAAATCTCTGCAATTAATACACATTTACGGAGCTAACACATGAAGAAATAATACTTTTTCTCTCTAGGAAAACAAATCGCTACATTTTTCATATTAAATGCACCACACTACAGTGTTGCAAGAAGTGTAATCTCATAGCAACAAAAATACAACGCATGTAATAATCTTTTCGGTACTGCTATCAAAAATATAAACAAACGGTATAGAGGTGTGCCCTCGAGCCCAAGCAAAGTCAAGGCGTTCTTAAGCGTAGAAGAAATGATGTCATCAGAAGCCAAATCCAATTACGAGCGGGGATTTTTCTCCATGTGCGTGGCGCGGTACAGAATGCTTATATGCAGACCGGACATCAGAATTTCACAACTGATCGTATACAATTCTATTTCAAAAATTGTGTTGCTTCGCCGCAACACACCGGTAGACGGTTTCTCACTTCTTTTCTCCTATCATCAAATCACTCAAGGTCATACTTCATAGAGTCGTTTCTGTAGTATAATTAGCGAGTTCACTCACAGAACTTCACAAAACACCCATGCTCCTTTTTTGAAGTACAGTGCAAACTGTCATCCCTCTTGTACCCGGAGGACTTCTTAAACAGCTCTTTTCTTCACCCATAATGAATGCTGTTTCTTTCATTTTCTTTAGCGAAACAATGATTGTGAGGTAACTGCAGCTACTGTTTTGCAAAGGAACTCTATAATAGAAACGCCTTGGTCCAGATCACTCGAGAGAATATTTTACTTGCAAAAACTTTAAAGGGCTATTCACACTGGTGTTTACCTGAGCTAATGGAGTTAGTTCCATGTGTCGACTAGCTCCGCTATGCCTGCAGTTCAGACTTTTCAACGTGCTGTCCTATGGCAAAAACTGGTTTTGGAGATGGGTCGGCTACGTCAGTTGTCTCCGTTAGCTCCAATACACCCCAGTGGAAACGGCTCTTAAGTGTTCATATGAACACAGATACTACACACTTGTAAACATACATGACCTTCTCCAGGATTTTAATCCGGCTGAACGATAAGGCAGACAGGTAACCACCAGATAGATCAGAGCGAAAATGATGCAGACAGACATATGAAAGACATGGCACACATGAAGCAAAATTATCGCTGTCTATAGCAATAACTTTAACATGATCTGTTTCAAAATTCAAAGACTCATAAAAATCAAAGGTTGAATAGTTTTAGAAACGTAAAGTTTAATATGTACATTATTTACAAATCATTGATTGCAGCTTCGGATTGATCATAAAAGATCGAAATAGTTTTACCAATCGAAAAAAATCTAATCTTTTAACAGGAATTTCACTGTTCCTAGTCGACTAGCGTGCGAAGTTACACACATACCTAACTATCTCTCTATCTATAGAGCTCCAGGTGGAGAGTCTGCTAAAATTCAAAAAAAGGCATGTAACGTTTCAGAGGAAATCTTAGCGCCATCTATCAATTAATCAAAATAATTCCCACACACTTCCCACCTGAACTCTGTCATGAGTTCACAATCTAACAGCAATCAAATTTATATCAATAAGTATGTTCACATATAATTATAAAACAATTAATAAATATATTAAATGAATAGAAAATATAATCAAACTATAATAATTATACTAAATATTATAATAATTATACCAAATTCTATAAAAATGAATGTTAACATGAAATATAATTTTGACACTACTTCAATAAATCTAAACTATTCGTAATCATATGAAACTGAAATAGCAAAATTAAATAATTGCACAAAAACATATTGAATCAACTCATATTACTAAATAATAAAAATTGTTTTTAAAGTTCTAAAGGATATAATAATTGGACTGATAGTCTTATTAATGTTACATCAGCAGTTTTTAGTTCACAAAAACGAACTTTGTCGTCACGAACACGAAAAACTTTTATTAATCTGCCACACTTCCACAAAAGTTCGCACTTATTGTTTCCTTTTTATTAAGACGAAATCGTCAACTTTGAGATCATCATAAGAGTTAGGATTCTCTGATTGACAAGCTGTCCTAAGATCCATTAAATATCGCTTTTTTCCATTTAGTCCACAATTGCCTAAGCAATAACTCTTGATAAATCATTCTTTTGGTTAGAGAGGACTTAGTAGAACCATCTTTAACTATGGAGTTAAAGTTGATAGGTCGGGCAGAATCTTTTTTTCCGAAAATCAAGAAATTGACTGGTTTCGGTAGCAGTTGTTCCTTGTGGTCACTGTGTACATAGTTCAATGGACGAGAACTCAAAACAGCTTCCGCTTGTGCTAAAACAGTTGACAATTCTTCAAACGTTAGCAAGGCTTTACCGAGAATTTTCCTTAAGCATTCTTTAACTGACTTTACTAATCTATCATAGAATCCTTCCCACCAAGCCCCTCGTTTTGCTATAAACTGCCAATCGATTTTCTCATTCGAAAGAAAATCTTGGAATTTCTCATTTGTTTAGAGAAATTTTCAAGTTCCTTTTGTCTCCTTTTAAAACCTTTTGGTTTATCCGAATAAATTGCTCAACAATTGCCTCTCCTAGAGGTGAATCTTTTGAATGCCATCAAGAAAGAATCCGTAGAGAGATTTGGTACAAGTTCCAGATGTATGGCTCTAGTGATAGCGCAAGTAAATAATGCTACATAAGGCTTTTTGACTCCTTTCGACTTTATTTGCCTTCTTCAGAGACTCGATTTCTTTGGGATAAAAGCGTTTTTGTTCAGACCTAATCTAATAATTTTCGGCCCCAACCAGTTATTTCCAACAATTTTCTTAAATTGCTATATTTTGAGATATCTATTAGGCTTTCTTCAACTGCCGTACACACAGATTTATAAATATCATTAATGTTCTTCCGGCCTTCAACAATAGGTTTTTCTTCATTCTGTCGAGGCCGCAATTCAGACGACATTCTAAGCCATTCTGGTCCTTGAAACCAGATAGGATTGTTTTTCAATTCATGAAGTTCAGCTCCTCTCGGAGCCACGTCAGCTGGGTTACTTTTTCCCGGGCAGTAATGACAATTTTCTGGGGATGTTAAGTTTTGTATTTCTTGAATACGATTTTTAACGAAAAGCTTAAATTTCTTTGCACAGTTCTTTATCCAGAAAAGTGTGATTTTCGAACCAGTCCAGAAAAAACAAGAAAGTTGTAACTTCAAAACTTTAACGATAAAAGTGCCTAACTTAGCCAATAAAAGAGCTCCCATGAGTTCCAACCTAGGTAAGGCGAGCGGCTTTAAAGGCGCTGCCTTAGTCTTGGAAACAACATCAAGTCTTGGAAACATCATCAAATTTTCAGATTGCAAATTATTATATACAGATTATATACAGACATATAGATTTTTAATTATGCGGATTATATACAGATATACAGATTATATACAGATTTTGTATATTATTATTCACGGATTGTAACATCAAATTTTCAGATTGCAAATTATTTATCTGTTTCGTTTTTTTTTTAAAAATTTTTTAACATGTGAGATGTTGATGATGGCTGCATTCTTTTATACATTTAGCCCTAGCTCCTGTTTAAAAATGAGAGATGGCTGTACTAAAATCAACCTGTATGATATAAACATAAAAACTCATAAAAGTCTTGGGCAAGAAATTCATGCTGCTGAAAGAGCTCTTAAGTTGACCATACCGAAAAAACTTCAATGGGTCTGTAGGGAACAAAAGTGCCATGAAATGACCATTCTTGCACATCCCGATCCAATTTCCTTTTCCCAAGGGCCAAACAAAAGCCATGGACTGTTGAATGTCAAATTCCTCAATATAAGAAATAGGCGCAGAAAAGGATGACGTCTAGAAGCGCAGAGTTAGTTCCAGTCCCATAACAGGGAACAAAGTATAAAAAAAATAAGGGAAGCAAAGTGATCGAGGAACAAATCTTCAGTTCAGAAATAAGAGCGAAAAACAAAGGGCTTTTTATTTGAGCAAAACTGCTTATCTATTAGTTTGAGTACCTCTGTTTTATGAAGGACGTTAAAAAATGCTGTTACCTAACTGTATACGTAACTTTTAATAATTTTGTTTGCAGATGATAGCTGTTTGGAAAATTCAGTTAAGTTGAGCTTGGAGTTTTAGTTTCCCATGCAAAATTAATTTTGGAAGCTACATTATATGTGCGATTCAATACTCATTTAAACAAACGTGAGTCTAGGAACTTTCACATCCTCTAAATAGTAGATTATCAATTTTTATATGACATGTAACTCAACAAAGAAATAATTCTAATAAGGACAGTTTAAAATTATTATCAAATTATTCAAAATTGTTCAATAAGAATGAATTTGAAATAAACATAAACTTTAACTGACTAACAACTGCGAGGTAAATTAATATATCGAATCAAACATTTCTAAGTTTTATATAGTTCTATTTATTCGCTTTCAGAAGGGAAGAGTAAAATGAAAGCTTCATACAATACGCGATTTTCAAAGAAAATTTGAAAGTTAACTCAACGATTTAAAAGCAAGATATAGCAACACTATACGAGGAAAAAAACGTATTTATTTACATCACGCGAGATTGTGTATCGGAAAATCTAAAGATACGTTCATTTAAAAATATTTTGTGATATTGCTTTTGAACAGAATTTTATGGTTTAAGGGCGAAGAACGTGATATTTAATAAATCAAAGTAACACACAAAACGCTAAATAAACACCCCTTTGAAAGTAAATTAAAATCTGAAACATTTCAGATTTGTATAATTTCTTTTATACACCATTTTAGATTTATTATAGCAACGATTAGGTAATTCTTCAGATGACATAACTTTTTTTTTTCTGAGTTATAAAATGAATGAGATGTAACGCTGTTATGTGAACCTAGCTAAAGAATGTCAAGAAAAAATACGTATAATTTAATATTCCATACAATGAAGTCATGAGGGGCACACATCAGATTTTTTTTTAGTCCAAAGAGGCTTTGTCCCTGAAGGACTATTGTTTTTTTTTTGCGATTTTGCGTTGATTCACTGTAAATAAGCGATTCAGTTTTCAAACTGTTGCCACCAAATGTTATCGCCCTGTATTAGATTTAAAGAAATTAAATAACGAAGAATCTGCATAAATGTATAAATATTTCTCCAAATGTGATAAAACAACGGTATCTAGAGCTATTAAATTTTGAATAACGTACGTTTCCACCCGAATATGCGCATCTGAAAGCCCAAATTTGGAATTTGTTTTATTATCTATTTCATATTTTGTAAAACGTTAACGAGTTTTTGATGAACAAACTCAAAGATTTAAAAGCGTGAAATGGCAACAACGGGAACAAAACCTTTTTATCTCCATCGCACGGAACTGTGTATCGGAAATTCTAAAGATATGCTCAATATAAAATTATTTTGCGATATTGCTGTTGAACTGAATTTTATGGTTTAAGTATGAAGAACACGATATTCAATGAATAAAGGTAACATACAAAACGTTAAAAAAACGCCCCGTTGGATGTAATTTAAAATCTGAAACCTTTGAGCTTTTTATTTATTTATTTATTTAATTAATGTTGCAGAGGCTAATCGGATTTTCGGAGCGAAAGACATAAAAAATTAACTATATCCTTGCGATATTAAAACCACGGTCCTTTCAGTTGCTAACTGGATGTACTAATCACTTTGAGTACGACAGCACGCGCAAGGGGTAGACGACAAACTTCTAAATTCTTCTCCAATTAAAGCTAAACATAGAAAGGCATGAATCCTAATCGACCAAACTCAAGTGCACACGACTTATTATCTACTGCATTTTCTGCTGCAGCGATTAGTAAATTAATTAGAATAATTCGAGGTTGAAATTTTTATTCTTAAATTCGATGATATTCTTTTGTGTTTCACTAGAGTGCAGCAATCTTTAATTTATAATTTTATTGCAAACGGTATGCCAAAAGAATGTTTATACGAGTAACTTATAACTTTCAAAGCACTAAAACACTTTATCAATTCTCTGATGAAGCTTTATCATTTCAGAATAATTACCTAATAATTACACCAATAATTAATTAATAATTACCAATAATTAAAAAATCTCAATTCATGGAAATAATTTTACGGGTTAAAACGAGAATTCTACACACTGTGAATAATGTCTCTTTATATAAAAAAATATTTATTGATGAATATTTTTTACAATAACGTGTAGAATTTCTTGTCAATTAGTAATTTGAAAATTAAAATCAGATACTTTTTTCTAAACTCATATTTTACTTTTTTGTTACGTACAAATGCAAATATTTCACACTTTTAAATTATGTACAGCCCTGAATATGAAGTCCAGAGTTAAAATGAAATATCTCAGTCAGTTTTTGCAAATACATTTTTTCGCACTTTTTTTTTTATAAATACAGAATTTTCCCGAGTATATATTTAAATGCCGAGAGAATGCATAAAAATTTATGTTTCGTAACTTTTAAAAAATTGATTATTTTTATTAATAGCCCAAAGGAACGTTAGCCCAGAAGGGCTATTATTCTCAAAACGATATTTTGCGCTGAGTAACTGTCTGAATCTGTAAGACTCTGAATCACTTTTCAGATTGTTGCCACCAAATATTATCGCCCTGTATTATATTTAAAGAAATTAAATAATGAAGAATTTGCATGAATGCATGAATGTTTCTTGTATTGTGAAGAAACAACAATATCTAAAGCCATCAGATTTTGAATAACGTAATCCTCTACCTGAACATGGACACCTGGAAGCCCGAATTTTTAATTCCGAATTTGTTTTATTGTGTATTTCAAAATTTGTAAAACTTTAACGAAATTCAATTAACAAACTCAAGGATTTCAAAGCGAGCAATGGCAACACTGTATAGGAAAAAAAAAGACATTTTTGTCTCCAGCGCGTGAGACTGTCTGTCGAAAATTCTAAAGGTAGGCTGTTTTTAAATATTTTTAGCCCAAAGCAATATTATCTCAAATGCGCTCGAAACGTGTATGTCTCCGTAAATGAGAAAACAAAACGCTCCTTCGGGCGTAATATAAAATCTGAAAGCTTTAATTTTTTTTCTTTGTTGTTATTATTTAATTTGAATATTTGTTCGTCTGAAATATTTTTTGTAACTGGAAATTTATGTTTACGACCAAGAGCTGCAATTATAAAAGCCAGATAATAACTTTAGTGAGCATGATTTGGTGAACTTTGGTGAACATAACGTATCATATGAATAGAGTATTTACATTTTTGAAGACATGTAATATTTGATGCAGTTGTATTAATAATGCAATATAATAATGATTTTAGCTTAAAAACAACAAAGTCTGAGAAATATATAATTTTCATTCCCTGTCGTTTTAATATTTATTGCCATGTATTTAATCTGTAAAAGGACGTGTGCATGAAATCCACAAGGTAATTGAAAAATCAAAATTGTATCGTATTGACTTCAGCAGGCATTGTGACATAAAAAGAAGGCTCAAGACATAAAGAAGGAGAATAAATCATTTGTTGGTCATAAACATCAGCTCTTGAGTTCACGTACACTTTTCTTGTACTTCTGAAATTAGGAGATACGTCAACTTGGGAGACTTGTCAGTTTAATCCTCTTAGAAAGTCAAAACGGAGAATGGCCACTAACGGGAGCGGCCAATAGTAACGCTGATGAGTAGGCATCGCCAATGTGCAGGTATGTTAAGACTACTGTGAAGGAAGGTGGATGAACCAATTGCGTTGACGGCACACTTAGCACCTTGGATCTCGATCCATGCTATCGAGTGAGCTCCTACTAACTGCTGTACATCATAGCAGCCAGGCTGGGATTGTGCTTGAGTTTTTAAATAAGTCTTCATAATATCACCTTGTCAGCTGTTCCCGAACCCAGATGAAATGCCTATTCCAAGAATAATTATTGTTTTTGTGACTTGCTGTACTGGAGCCCAAACGGGATAGTGGCTAGCGACGCTGATTTCCTTAACGAAGGTCCCCGATTCGAATCCTATAGAAGACATGCATGTTTGTCAATATGTAGTGTCTGCCCGGTATGGGGCAGTCTCACTGTACCGCGAGCCAAA
>KK117124.1:351059-363573 GCA_000611955.2 Stegodyphus mimosarum | reverse complement strand
ACCCGCAGACCCGTTTCCCCGAGATGCTCTCCATCAAAATTGAGGGCAGAACTGAGCAAAGTCGTACAGTAACCCGTATGGTGCTCAAGACACTTGCCAACGATTGGCGCAATCTTGCACTCCTTGCCACAATGTATGTATTTCGTGGGCTTGTGCTAATGTTACTGCCAGACAAGTGAGATAAGTCACAACAACAAAAAAAAAGTGTTGTACTGACACTATATATATATATATATATCCTTGCTGCTTTTATTCACGTGTAAAATTTTATTCTCCTAAAGTAGCTTCTTTTCCCATATTTCGCATCACTCCGTTTTATTATAGTATCCGCTAGAAATATAATTTACGATCTATTATTCAAACTACTTACTATTCATTCTTTATGCTTATTTATATTTCCAGTGTATATTTAAGTTAACGTAATTAATTTAGTTAGGATGTAACTATAGTAAGAATAAAGAGGAAGTAAGTTTATTTTAGTAAGAATAAAGTTCTTTAATATAGTTAGCAGTAAGCTAAGTCCCAAATAAGGTATTTTCCATTATGTAGTTGAGCATATTTACTCTTAAAATATTCATAGAATTTTATATGAAGCAAACGTATCCGTCACTAGCTTCTTTTTTTCAAAGTATAATCAGTGTTGCGTTCAACTTTGAAGAAGTTTTTTTTAAACTCCGTAATTAAGACCTCGCTCACGAAATTTTTAACGTGGATTCTCGGATTCTCGTTGAGATAACCAGAAAAGTTCCCTTTTACAGCACCCATTAGTGTTATTTATAAGCGCTCTGCAAAGTATTCGTGTAATGAGAAAATAATTATCTCTCCAGACGTCCAAAAGTGTTAACAAAATAAATGCCCCGTATTTTTACGCTATATTTTGCTGAAATGAGCAGATGCTTAACGCTGAATTAAGCACTTTGATTCGAGTTTACGGAATATTCAATTTATGGTCTTAGCCACGTTAACTGATTTTCCGCATTACTTACATACAAGTGTACCACATTTAAGCTAAGACCAGCTATTTGCGTTAAGTGGATGTTGAAAACATCTAGGTACAATGAAGATAAATAGCTTGTAGCTGTTGAATGCATGTGCTTCATTACAGAAGTGCAGGGTTTACTTTTTTTAAACCAGTAAATGAGACGCTTGTATCTACATGGGATGTTGACGAAGCGTATATTCTACAAAATGCTATTTTAATTAACGGAGAATCCTGATACAAGAGAGTGTATGTCTACCAATGGTAATCAGGTATCGAGTTGTCATAATAAACTCTAAACAAACGAAAAGAGGGAAAAAAAAACGTGGAATCTTACAAGAACATCGAGAGTTACCATTTATGCACAGAAAATGTTATTGAAATAGTCAAAATAAGTGATATAGATACTAACAAGCACAGATAGTATATTATTTTTATGACATGGCATTAAACGTTCTTGTAAATATTGAATCAAGTCAAAATAAATTTTATGAAGCAATTCTCCTCATGCTGAATATATAATTTTTCTTCATCTTCCATACATTTATTTTTACTATTACGTATTTGTTTCCATTTAAATACAGAAATTTCGATACTGATGTTTACTGCCTTGTACAAATTAAAGGTAGTATTGTAATCACGAAAAAATTCCGGGTACCCAATTTCAAAGAACATATTCATTTTGACTGCAATCGAATGCAATTTAATGATGTTTTTGTGTGACATCTGTATGTAATTTACATCATTCCATCTTCTTTGCTTTGAGCAATAAATTTTCAGATTACTTGATGCTTCAGAAACTCCATATAATTTGTCATGGTGAAGTCTATCCATTAACTGAAAAACTGAATTCCAAATGATAAAATATTAAAGGCTACCTAATATTTTTGTTTAATTGAATACGATGATTGACAAAAGGGATGTTTAAGGTTAGAAATGCTTTCCTGGAAGGTGTTCTATGAAGCAATGGCTAGTATTCATGTTACAAATAGTAAAAATGCGGAAACTCCTATGCAGTCCCGCCTTTCTCTTGAATTCGAACCTGGGCACCAACCAGCGTTTAGCTGCTTTTACACTTCACTGGTAAGCCAAAGAACCTCTATGTAAAGAAGGAAAGGCTCCATAGACGTAATGTAAACCACTTTGTCTGCAACGCCGCTACAAAGAAAAGGGAACATTCGCCAAAGGATTTGACGACGGAATCTGTTGGCGAGAATTTCCCCTCTGTGATATGCCTGTTCTTTGGTACCTAGCCGACATTTTCCCCCTCCGCGACGTGTATAGGAAATTGAGGAACACGGGTTAAGATGAATCGCTCTTTGACTTGTCGCGATAATTTAAACTCGGAAATGATGAAATATTCAGTGAAGTTTCACTTTCACTGGCTGTTGAACTTCCATTGCCCATATCGCTACTTGAAACCAAAGAACGTATTCTTTGTTTAAACTCTTGCTAAACGTAACGGTCGAACCTGTCCAAACCAACTTCGGCATTCAGCTTCGAGCTTTGGCGCTTTTAGGCGACAGATATTTCACGCATGCGCAGTTGTTTCCCTTTTCGTTGGAAGGGATCCACTTCTGCTTCTGCGAAGTTTTCCTTTTTAACAGTACATATTCTTTGGATAAGCTCAGTCAGGTAATGCGTTGTATAAATGACAAAAGTATTATTGCACTACAACGTCACCTACACAACACTGACCTACTGAGCAACTTCCGACCTGAGTTAGCCTTGAGGCAACTAACGGAATAAGTTACCAAGAAGTGGAACCATCTACTATCTGCTAGCCACAGTCTCAGGTCAGGGCCAGAGCAGATCAGTCGGGCATTTATTGTTTAAGTTAAAATTACGGAGGTTACAGTTATACAATAAATGCAAATTGATTAGGTACATAACATACGTTGAAGAGTACCTCTAATGTGATGTACATAAGTTTTACAAAAGCGTAGTGACATGATAGTAATCAGTTGCCGTCTAAAGGCAAACATTGGAACACTAAATAAAATAATTTTACATTGTTGATGACACGCTGCAAGCCTTATTCTCATTTTAGAAATTGAGCATTTTCTTTGCATCATGTTCACTCCTTAATATTCCGGGTGGGCACAATTTGATTTTGAGGTAAGATTTAAAGTCTAATTTCACATCGGAAATTTACCTTAACTTTTGAGCAATGGTATAAATGAAACTGTTAGCAACTGTAAGCCAACTCAGTTAGAACTTAATCGATTACAGACCGCTGTATTAGCAACCTTACTGCTGCTTTTGCCCTTACTTTGCCATTACTACTTTTGACTCCGCTTTTTGAACAGTTTTGTAATCTGGAACTTTCTTCAGCAGCTAAGAAGAATTTAGGCTAATCTATGCATTATCCTTTAGCTGTTTGATGCTTCTAATGTCCTACCTAAATCTGTGGTCCTTGCAAGCTAGAATAGTTGAGAACGGCGTAGTGAATAAATCGCAGAATTCCCAGTCAGCAATAAGTCCAAGGAAGGGTCTAATGTCCCTTTATTCCAACTTAAATATGATTCACAGACGGCCTCTTTTTGGGCTTACAGTAAATCTCCACTTCAGCTTTAATTTAAAATAGAAAATAAGAAACTAATCTAATATTAACTAAACTAAAACCAGCTGATGCTTCACGAAAATAACTAACAGAGTTGGCTCTTATTAACGATCACAGGCGAATATTAGAAGGTACGTAACAAAACGATCGAAGCGCAGCAAGCTAGACTTTTAGCAACAACGTAGCCAGAGGCAGAACACGCTCTCCTGACGCTCTACTAGGAACTTCTAAGTCTTTCAACTGAAGTGAGCGAGAGTTTGGTATCGAGACTGGTTTCGACCTCATTTACATAAAACGCGGTTCTAAAAAAATCATTCTGGTAGGGTATCTTAGGTGGAAAATCAGGAATTAAAGGAAAGCTTGTTCAATGATAAAAACAGCTATTAATAAATAAAAGAAATCCTTACAATCTGTTTACTATCCCTGTACGAACGTCGATTCACCTCAAGTTCGAATGTAGTTTTCTTTCTTCATGTGGCCCAGTCTTTTAAGGCATTCATTATCGATCCTCAGCAAGGAACAATATTTAAGGTTTTGATCGTCAAAAGTTATTCGAATTTTTTATACTCTGCTTCGAACCACAGACTTTTTATTTAACTGTATACTTTATTCTTTCAGTAGTTGTGCTTTGAAGTTATGAATAATCAAACCACAAATGCATTTACAGATCGTAAAACTACTAAATCAGTAATAATGAAACTCAGAGAAAACCTGATATCAGATTTTTTTCCCCTTCCAGCATTAAACGATGTTAGGATAAGACAGATATACTGTCTTTGAATAATGAAATTGAAGTAAATCCTGCGTGGCATTTATCAGAACCTAATTATTTTTCACACTCTATTGGGTTGGCAACTAAGTAATTGCGGATTTCACTCACAGATGGCTTCTGTTGAATTTTTAGGTTTGCAGACGTAGTACAAATGTAAAACACATTTTGTTATTTGATAGTTGGCAATTCAGCTGTGAATCAGTAAAAAAGGTTTTTTGATCGATTGCGTACTTTTCGTTTGGCGTTCGTTGAAAAATGGAAAATCAAAAGGAACATTTTCGTCATATTTTGCTATTTTATTTCCGCAAAGGGAAAAACGCATCGCAAGCTCATAAAAAGTTATGTGCTGTTTATGGTGACGAAGCCTTAAAAGAACGGCAGTGTCAAAATTGGTTTGCCAAATTTCGTTCTGGTGATTTTTCACTCAAAGATGAAAAACGCTCTGGTCGTCCAGTTGAAGTTGATGACGACCTAATCAAAGCAATAATCGATTCGGATCGTCACAGTACAACACGTGAGATTGCAGAGAAGCTTCATGTATCACATACATGCATTGAAAATCACTTAAAACAACTTGGCTATGTTCAAAAACTCGATACATGGGTTCCTCACGAACTGAAAGAAACGCATTTAACGCAACGCATTAACAGCTGCGATTTGCTAAAGAAACGTAATGAAAATGATCCATTTTTAAAACGACTGATAACTGGCGATGAAAAATGGGTTGTTTACAACAATATCAAGCGGAAAAGATCGTGGAGCAGGCCAGGTGAACCAACTCAAACAACATCAAAAGCTGATATTCATCAAAAGAAGGTTTTGTTATCAGTTTGGTGGGATTACAAAGGAATTGTCTACTTTGAACTCTTACCACCCAACCGAACGATCAATTCTGATGTCTACATTGAACAACTAACGAAATTAAACAATGCAGTTGAAGAAAAGCGGCCCGAATTGACAAATCGAAAAGGTGTTGTATTCCATCATGACAATGCAAGGCCACACACATCTTTGGTCACTCGGCAAAAATTATTGGAGCTTGGTTGGGATGTTTTGCCACATCCACCATATAGTCCTGATCTTGCACCATCTGATTACGTTTTGTTTCGATCTTTACAAAACTCCTTGAATGGTAAAAATTTCAATAATGATGATGATGTCAAATCGTACCTGATTCAGTTTTTTGCTAATAAAAACCAGAAGTTTTATGAACGTGGGATTACGATGCTGCCTGAAAGATGGCAAAAGGTAATTGATCAAAATGGGCAACACATTACAGAATAACGTTATTTAGTTCCATGAAAAAATTGTCTTTGATTTTCTAAAAAAAATCCGCAATTACTTAGTTGCCAACCCAATAATTTAAGTATTATGTTTCCAGTTCAATGAACCATTTAATTTTTTTTAAATAGTTCAGTTAATTATACTGTAAGATTTTATTTGTTCTTTTGTAAACAAGAGCAAATCAAGATAATTTTTTTTTTATTCTCAGTTTTTATATTTCAAGTTCCAAAAATAAATTCACATTTGATAAAGTTATAAATATATTAGAAATTCTTAGTTTCATGTTACTAAAATGTTTCATGTTACTATGCACTTGAAACTAATCAATATTTTTAAAGAACGTTACGTTGAAAATGATATAAGACAAAGAACTGATTTATTCGATTTTAAATTTTTAATTGGTAACGTTTTGAGATATTTCAAGATGCAATATTTTATAGAAATTTATTAACAAATCTGAAGTAGCTTTTTTTACATAGATATTTATTAATAGGAAAAATAATTTTGGTCAATCAGTTATCGTAATTATAATATTAAATAAATAAATAGTTGTAAATAATGGAAAATACAAATATAAAGCTTATTTAATAATTTGAACTTAACATTCTTTCATTTCCGGACAGCAATTTTAATTGACAAAAATGTGTTAATTATATTTATTGATATATCAGGATGAAATTTCCGGACATGACAACAATTTTTTTAAATGTATTTATAAATAAGTTCTTTCATTTATGCATATATATCTGTATATGTATAAAGAAAAATATCTCTGTGTTTGTGCGTCTGTTCGCGATTAACCCAGTCACTCACCAAACTTTCTGCAATGCTTTTCTGGATCCTCGAAAAAGGTATAGTCCATTTAAAAAAAAAAAAAAAAAAAAAAGATCAGAGATATTAATTAAAAAAACTGAAAACGCTAAACTTCGCCTTCATTTTTCCGAGTGGCAACAGTCTCGCACCCTGGAGAATATGTGCTTTATTTCGTGAAGTGTTGCCACTGCTAGCTTTCAAATTGTGGAGTTTGTTAATAAACAATTTTCAAGTTTTACAATTAAACATTTGCAAACATTAAATTAACATTGTCAAACATTAAATACATTATTCACGATTCCAAAAATTCGTGGAAGCCATTTCGACTATTCCCAACTTCGTGCGAATTTAATCAGCCGAGATATTATTAAAAACTCTAAAAACGCTACTCTTCGTACTCATTTACCCGAGTGGCAACAGTCTGCAGACAAAGATGCTTTATACCGAAAAATGTTGCTACTGTTCGCTTCCAAATCGTAGAGCATGTGGATAAAAAATTTGTAAGTTTTACAAAATCTATATATGTAAAGAAGAATGCTCGTTTGTGCGTTTGTTTGTTTGTTCGCATTATTGATTTCTGATAAGTTATGATCAATCTTTTGCTACATTTAATCGACTAAAATTGAATAAAGGTGAAATATTGGATGGAACGTGATCTTTTACGACCATTTGATTAGAAAGAAGAAAATCATTAAAAACTGCGTGCCATTGTTGCTGATATAATGAGAGAGAATTAGCTTATTTTTCTATCGACATTTTTTATGTAGGTTCCATATCGCATCAGCCGGAAAAATGTATGAGTATGAATCGTAATTTTTGCCTCGTGATTAGAGAAGGATTACAGCGGTACCGTTCGCTCTGTTGTTAGATACATTACTCTCAATCTAACTTAACTGGCATCGGATACTTCCACTACTATATTTATAAATAGTGATGAGATATTCAGATTTTCACATCTTCGAATGCTTTGAATTTTGAAAGAAATTCCAGTTTGAAAAACTCGAATCTTTAAACGTAAAAACTTAGTATTTTTAAGTTGAATTAAATATTGAAGGCAAATAATACTTAAGTGTACAGATTGCATATTGTTATTTAATTTAGCCTATAATGAAGGATTTAAAATTAATTAAATAACTGAAAATTCGCATAATGTAAATAGTGAAAATATAAGTTTCTGACTACTGTTTCTAAGGTAATAGAAAAAAAAAGAAAACAAAAAGACTTCTACACTCGGAATGCTTCAAATCCTGTCAAAATGTCTCGAATGCACCGCTAAATCGATAAAAACATAAAGGAATTTTCTGTTCGATTTCAATGTAGAAAACAGCTGCTGAAATATTTATGTCAAAACAATGGTGGTGTGAAGACAGCTGGAATAAGTTTTGTCAGATTCAGAAAAATATTAGACTGGATTTTACTTTAAAATTTTGTAAGCGGTATTTTTAAGCTAGCGACTATAATATGTCAAATCATTTTTATAGTTATTTATCCACAACGGCATCCCTTACAGAGGAAATCCTAATTTGCTATGTAATTACAGCAAATCTAACTAAGCTTCAGTAAGACTTAAGCGTATCTAAATTTTTTATTAAAACTACATCTTGCAGAAAAATTGAAAAGTAACATACACTAGAAACGGCTACGTGCAGGCCTTCATGAACTCTGTTGTTTATGTAGATGAACATAAAATCAAATTTTAAATTATAACTTTGCTTGTTATTAAATTCATATTTATCTGCTTTCTGGTGAAGGCTAGTGGTGCAAATAAAAGTTATAGAAGAGAATCAGTATAAAAATAATTCGTTAGCCTATATCACAAAACATGAAATTAATACTTATGGCATTTATGTATTAAAAATCAGCCAATGTCTGTTTCAGCTTTGTGAAGTACAGCATTTCGAAGAAGAACTCGAATATTCCTCAAATATAGTGCTATGCAACTTTACCTTACTTTACCACTTTGCTGATGCTTTATTTGTTTAGGTTTAGTGTGTGAGTTGTTTATAAAGCGCCTTTAGTTATATCCATAAGTTATATCCTTATATAGTGTTCCATGTTATGTTTTTTTAATGTCAGTTAGCAAAACATAAATAATGTTTTAATTATTAAAAAAACGTTCTGTTCTTTGATGGATTAAGGCGTCAGTCGCATGCTTAATAAATCTATTAATAAAAAATTCAAGGCATTAGCAACAAATTTAATCATTGCAATATCGTTTCGTCTAAGCTTAAAACTGTCAATTGCCACATTGTAAGTTATTGGAATATGGCAAAGCCAAAGGCCTATCTGTCTAAGAAGAGGGATGCCTTCGAGGAGAACTTTTTGAGGGAAACCAGTTCATATTTACGTTACGCACGGAGAAAACCAATCACGCAGCCAGCTCATTCTACTTGGAGCTAACGTAAGCCCACTAGCATTCATCGGTTTTGACCACTCCGTAGTGCCACTTTTAAGGCATTAAATCTATAAATTCGCAGTTTCTATTTTGTAGCTGCTGTGTGAACGCGTTCTGAAAATCTTGCCTTTGAATTAGTAGTATTGGATATTGTAAGAATGACTCAGTGAACTCAGGAAATTTGCTCTTGATTCCCTCCTCTAAATTTACCATTAAAAATAACATCATGCGTTTAACAAACGGAAGCACAAAGTAATGCAAATTTTATTGACTTGAAAATTTAGTCTGCAAAAATTATATATAAAATTCGCAAAACGGTTCTCGAAGTTTCTCCATTTTTACCCATATGATTGAGATTTGTTTTTCAGTAGATTTTGGCCTCAATTTCTTGTTGTTGCTGTGACTTATCTCACTTTTGCAGTAACATAATAAAAAGTCCACGACGCAAAGAGTTTAAGATTGCGCGTGTCGTTGCAAAAGCTTGGCTCTTATTTTAAAAAGCTTCGTTCCTGTAAATGCTAGACCTAGATCATTATTTAAGAAAATAAATCCCATAATTATATTTCAACTACTGTGTATATCAAATAACTGATTTTTCTACCAGGGCAATAATCAGAATTTCTGAGAACCAATTAATTTACCTAAAAATTGCATAAAGAAACAGTACCCGCGGAAAAGCTATTTTAGTATAACCAGTGACAATAATCTAAAATTAATAATTATTTTCCTAAAAACTGAATTTATTTGGGTTTACGTGGCGAACTTTGCTTTAATTAAAAAACATAATGAAGTCCTTCAATGCTTTTAACAATTCGTTATGAATTTTATTTGTTAGAATTAGAGTCCGCAGAATGTTTACCTCACTAACACCCGAATATAAGTATACGATGTATAAGATATATCTTTCAGTATACGATGCTTTTTTGAAGATGTGTTAGAAAGAAAAAATTAGGTTGTTGAATATAAGACATATTTGAGATATGTACGTTGAAATGCTGTGTAAGGAAAATTATTAATTGCTCAAAATGCTATTCATTAAAGTAAATCTAAGTATATTTGTAATTTTTAATCTAAAATTTAAGCAATCTTCATCCAATTTCGGACGGCCAAGTTGCGCATCCGCTTAACAATGAGAAGTTGCATGTGGTCACACTCGGACTGACGCTCCATCCACTTGACAATGAGAAGTTGCATGTGGTCACACTCGGACTGACGCTCCATGCACTTGCAATGAGAAGTTGCGTGTGGTCACACTCGGGCTGAAGCTCCATCCACTTCAGTGTAGTTTCTGGGCCGGCAAACGCTTCATTAGTTGATGGTCCAGTGTCTGCTTCAACTTCGACGCTAAGGTCATCTTCTTCCTCGACGCTTTTCTCGCTCATACTTTCAATAAGTTCATCATCTAGAATTTGAAACCCAGGGTCTAACGAATCAAACACCATCCATTCTGTTGTATCCTGAGCATTAACTTCTGAACATCGAGGAATTTGCAAAGAATGTTTTTTAATTCCTCAACGTCATCCCCCACCTTCTCCTCTCTCTTCCCTTTCCTTTTTTTGAGCTTCTTTTTCTCCATTTCCTTCCCTTCTTCAGTTGATTCCGAAAAATTCTGAAATTCTGAAAGCGATTCGGATAGTCCGAGTTCGGAAAGTTGGAGTTGTACTGTATAACTCCAGTTGCTGATTTTTGTTGTTTGCCTTCTACATAAATACTTAGCAAAGATACAAAAAATTAAGGAATTATGTGAAAGCGACACGAAATCTTTAGAAGACTAAACCTGAAATGACTGAAGATAATAGCCACAAAACATTTCTTGCACAGAATGCAACAAACGGGCCTTTGAATGCTTTACAGAAGAAGAACACGAATTTTAGGCCACATCGGCATGTAAACAAAGAAGGGCAGTGAACAGTTAAACAATAGAATTCACAGATAAATTGACGAATTTAAAAGCTATGTTACAAAACAGAACACCTGTATTTTAATAATAATCCACTCACGGATAAATCAGTTGGGATATGTTCAGAATAGATAAATCTTTAACGTCAAAAATTCTTGCCTCATGCTGAAATGTTTCTCACAATCCTGCAGAACAACTGAAGTTATTTCATAAATCGAAAAAAGACATAAAAACAAGAAAGAACAAATAGAAATTACTTTTTTGTTCTTACTGGGATAGTTTACAAAAGGCAATCTCTATTAGAACAGATAAATACCTTAAAATACGCACGCAGTTTTAATTAATTTTTCTAGAAAATTCCACGTATCGTGTGTTTCATCCTTTACCTGCGGTTATACATGAATAAGTAAAAGACGTTTACTGTGTTCAAGTTAATAAGTTTGCAAATGCTAGCTTTGTGTTCAATTATCCTGAACTTTTAGCTTTTGTTCAGTATGGAAACTTGAGCTTAAGTTTGTTGTTTAGCTTCAGAATTTGTAAGTTTTCGACAGCAATTTTTAAGTATTTCTGAAATTATGCTGTTTGATTATGCAGAAGGAACATCAACATTGTAATGCTATTCTTAAAATGCAAAAACCTTAAATGTTTAATAGATCTTGAAAACATTTTGCAGTTTCATAGCAATGTTGCAAAATTGCAGCCTAATTATGGTTTTGCTATATAAAATATCGTCTTATCATTTATTAATTTAAAATATTTCTCGCATCGTAATTATACTTACATTTACATTATTAAAATATCAAAATAATTTAAGAATTAAAAAAAAAGTGTTAATTACGAAAATATTTTTAATGAAATATTTGCTCATTTTTATGATATACTTAATGCTAAAATTCGTTATTCATAAAACAAGAGTACTAAAATACTTATTTTTCATTTTATTGAAGATAAATTTCGGCAAATAGATCCTATATCACCGTCACTAAATTTTGTTGGAAATTTGCTGGTAATACATCTACCCTCAACTCATTTCAAATTTTATGCAGAAGATTTCGAATAATGTCAATTTGTCCCAATCATCTCCTTCCGAAATGCCAGCATATTCTGAAGGCACACATTCTATTCCAACTGTCTCTAAATTACTTATAAATGCATTAAATAACCACCTGAGGAGAATTAATAATTATATGCAATTTGGGAATACATGCTTGAAGTGAAGATGTCATTAGAATTCATAATAACCTGCGGTAAACAATTAGAATCATTGCCGTCCTAAGTCAGCTGATAATACCGTATTAAAAGCTCTTAAAAGAACTTAATACTTAAGTTAATATTACGCATTAAAGCGGCTTATGATAGACTACGTATTTTATGTGGCATACTACCTTAGAGCAATATTATTTTATGTAACAAGCTAAGTAAATAAAATATGGTCTCCTACTGGATTCAATCGATAAAGAATTATGAATGTATGGTGAATATAAATATACTCAACATTCTGATTCAAATGCAAACTTCATTCTTTACAACATAAATGCATTTTATAAATATATAGTACTTCGCATTGACGAAGTAGAAGTGCTGAAAGCTAAAATTCGTAATTTTATAACACGCTTGCTGTTAAATGTATTGACTTTGTTATAAATTTAAATTTGTATACTGAAGCTTAAATTTCATAATTATTTTTTATCTTCTAATTTGAAACCATAGTCCATAATTTTTGTGATACCATTGCCCTCGAAACTTTCAGCCTTTACCTTTATTAAAATACATTGATAAGGCATTTTCTTCCTCCTTCCAGTAGCAAT
>KK117124.1:329164-350976 GCA_000611955.2 Stegodyphus mimosarum | reverse complement strand
AGCAATTTTTTCCCATCTCGTGCTTCAAAAATCGTTATGACTCTACAGAATTTTTGTCAATAATTTTAGCATTTCTACTTGCTGTTTGGCAATTATTCTCAAAACAAATAAATGCAGGTTGGGCAAAGATGTTTTGAGTTTATATATATATATATATATATATATTGATGCGAAATGAGAACTGAATTGATTGGATGAGAAATATATCTGTAATGAAATTCGAGGAAATAAATGTAAATGAAATGCAACAAAAAGTTGTGCGTAATTTAATAGGTCATACAAGGAAATCAGGTGGTGTCCATATCAGTTTTTAAAGTTGCATTAAAGTTGTGTCTTAATTTCATGATTTAAAGTGTGCTTTATTCGTAAACTCCATCCTCACCCAGTTTACGTTTCACTTTCTTCCGCTAGAGCAAATCTGAAATTATAATTTGAAGCCAAGAATTAGACAAACTTAAAAGGGTCGGTCACAATGGGGGGGGGGTGTTCAGAGGATGCAAGGCTGCAGTGCCTCGTGTTGCGAAGACACTGTAAACAAGAGGTTAAAAAAGAAATTCTAGGCTGATTAGTACGAGCGATAATAACAGATAGAAAATGAATGTGTATCCGTAGTTGTGAATTTTAAATTTGAAATTTCACATATATGCATAACTGGAAACTAACTATCTCTCCACATGCGGCAATCTCTGTAATTAATGTATAACGTATGATTCGGAATTATATTCACAGTTAAAAATATTCCGAACTGTAGGTTGAAATAACTCACTTTACATAAAATTCACCAATCCATGTAAAATCTTTCTTTCGATTTAACTGAATAGTGAATAATTTAATACCTGGAAGGGGTAGGTATGTGTTAAAAGTCTTATGCCAACAATTTTTGGAATGAAACTGAGAATTTTCCCCAGTACTGCATTTAGCAAGAGACAAACGTTCTGTTTAGTTCAACAACATTTTATGTTCTAAACATTCTTTCAGCAAATCTGGATCAAACTGACTTCGTTCAGCGATTGGAAAATAATTAAAAGGATTTAATGTTTTAAGTTTACAGAAAGATGTTGTGTCTGTCATGTTTCGTGATCACACCATATGAACGATGCTTATCAAAAGGGTGACTTAAGTTCTCTATTTATTATGATATGAAATTTCTGAACTTTCAATTGTTCATGAAAAGAGAAGAAAAATCTCTCGGAGGCTGGCTAGGAGCATTGCATACTGAGATATACAATTGTCAAACAGCGTTGCAAAATAAATAAACGCACGAAGCGAAATAGATAAATAAAAGACAAAAAATAACAAAGGCGAACATATGCTCTTTTTAACAGCACGAGCAGCAAGTTTAAAGGTAACACTACGACTTTTTAAAGAAAAAGGCAGCGAAACTTACCAAAGACTGGCAAATAAACAAAACCCTCTTTGTTAAAAATCCACTCTGCTTTTCGAGTTGATTCTTAAAAAAGCTAAAGCAACACCACGTACAGCCACCGGCTGAGAGTGCTTCGAAGCCATTGGGAAATAGATAGTGGCACATTTCTAATTAACCTCTCTTCTTGGTATTACAGAAGTGCATCTAAAATTTTGAAACAAATACCAGTTTTTTTTCCTTTTACTTTTCTAGTTTATTAAATCGTTTCCTACATTTTTGGTAAGCGTTGTTTATCAAGGAAAGCGAAAATGCAAGGTAAATATGTACAACAACTCAGGACTGTTTCTAGTTTTAATTTTCCTTAGAAATTTATTTTCCAGGAAATAAATGTTCTAGCCCAAAGGGGAAATATCCACAGAAGAGCTATTAATTTCGTTTTGGTATTTTTCATTTTTTCACTAGCAAACGGCGTTTCTCTTTTCAAATTGTTGCCACCAAATATTAGAGCGCTGCATTATATTTAATAAAATTAAATACTGAAGAATATGCATAAATGTATGCATGTTTCTCGCATCGTGAAAAAACAGCGGTACATAGAGACATCGAATTTTGAATCACGTAATTCTCCACTCGAATATGGGCATCTGGAACCCTAAATTTAGAATTTGGAATAGATTTTATTATCGATTTCGTATTTTGTAACACTTTAACGAATTTTTGATTAACAAACTCAACGATTTGAAAGCGAGCAATGGCAACACTGTACGAAAAATAAAAAAATTTTATCTCCAGCGCGGAAGACTGTGTATAGGAAATTCTAAAGATATGCTCTTTTTAAATTATTTTGCGATATTGCTGTTTAATTGAATTTTGTGGTTTAGGTGCGAAGAACATGATATTTAATAAATAGCGATAACACACCAATTGTTTGGGAAAAGGCCCCTTTGGGCGTAACATAAAATCTGAAACCTTTCAGAATTTTTTAACCGTTTTTCACTGTACATTTAATCTTAATGTACAACGATAGTATATTATTAACGTATAATCCAAACACAGGTTAATAGTTAAACAAATATTACGTTCCTCATTATCATGACTGTGTGACTGATAGCATTTAAATGCCTGTTCAACTGAAAACTTGAAATATAAATTTATTAACTTTGTGCTTTTGCTTAGTTTAAGCTGCTTAAATTTTATAAATAAATTTATTCGAAGAATATTTAAGAATTTTATTATAAACTTTTATTTAGTTCGCTTATGCTGTGTCACTGTGGTTAGAATGTGATCGTCGATTTTGAAGCTTGTGAGGTTCCGCCCTTTTAACTCACAGTTCAACGTGAGGAAACTTGTACACCGATAAGCGAATAATCGCTTGTGTGAACAGATACGTAAGAGTCAAGAAGGGTTACTTACCCTTTATTTCTCAAAATAAGGGTCAACACAGTCGGCTTTTGTCTCTGAGCGTACAGCAAAGCCTCCACTTGGGCTTGAACTCAAATTAATAAGAATTAAAACTTAAAATGCTTAACTAAAAGATATAGCCGAAGCTATCAGGATTTTAAGTAGCTAGCCCCTAAATCTCCATTAACAAACGAAGCTACAAAGGGCCTGAAGTACGGCCGAGCGTAGTAATAGCTTAGAGAGAGACGTAGCCCAAAGACAAACGCGCGCTAGTCAGAAACTCTGGCTCTCTAACGAAGTCAGTGAAACATCGACTTAAATACTGCTCTTACTCATTTGCATTAAACGCGTTTCTGAAAATATATTCTGGTAGGAAATTGTAAGCTGAAGCTAGAAGAGATAGGAAAGGTGCTGTTATAAAATTAGGATAAACCTTACAAACTATTTCTTGATAAGCCGTCGTGTTTGAATTTTGTACACGCATTATTTGCCGATGGCGATGCAATGTGTTCGAGCAATTTTTTTTAAAAATTCGACATAGATTTTTTTCGTGTTTAGTGTTTATAATGCGTAGTATAAACCCTTTTTTATTTATACATTGAATAATTATGAAGTGTTTAGTGAATGTTTAAAAGGCACTTGTAAAAAAAATTAAATAAATTGCAGGATTCTTACACATTTCTGCATATGGAAATTAAGTACTTTTAAGGACCATAAATGAAAAAAATTAAGGACTCATAAAAAATGAGAACTGTATAAATTCAATTAAAGATATTAGCTATGCCTAAACTTTACTTTTGTGATACCATCTTAAGAAGAAAATAGAGCCACAGTTTGAGTGCATTATTGTTAAACATAATTTAATAAACATAATTATAAAACAAATGTGAGAATAAAATCAACTTTATAAAATTTATCAAGCTGCATTAAATATTTTATTCTTATAATATTGGACATATTTGAAAGAAGATTAGTGACATTTTATTTACGTTTTACTAACCGTTGGCTTTAAATTGATTTTTTTGTTTTATTTGTCATGTACTTGCTCGATTTAGTAGTAGTAAATAGAAGGTAGATTTTATGTTCAACGGCGTAAGCTAAAATGAGAAGTAAAATCATAATCAGCATGATTCGCTACAGAAGACTGACTGTTGCCACCGCTGCTGCTTGCCTAGAGAGAGGCCTGCTGATCAGAATAAACCTGAAAACGTAATATAGGCACGGTTGGCAAGTTTTGAACTTTAGTTGCGCTCTACCTGTTTGAAGCAGTTAGTGTCATAACTTCGTGTAGAGCACCTGGGGTTGTAACTTAGTTTATATATTTTAAGGTTCCAATTAACCACTAAAGCACCAGAGGTGATAAGTTGCTTTGTATTACTTTAAGTCTCACTAGATGCAAAGAATTAAGTTTTACATTAATTTTTACATTTTTTGCTGTATTTTGTGATCGCGGTAAAGATTAACAAAAGGCAATGAATAATATGCAGAGCTAACTTTTAAGGGTGACCAGGTTATAACAAATAATTAAATTAGTTACTTATACCCTTAGTCATTATAGATTTTACATGGCCACTATTAAATTTATTTTTAAAAATTATTATTAAGAAAGCGCTATTAAAATCACGATCTATTAACATGTCACAGTTTAAATACATGTAATTTATGACACTGATTCTGAAACTATATTAAAATAATTACACATTAAAAGCTACAAAACATTTACATTTTGTAGCAACAATGCTCAACAAAATATTTGAGAATCTTTTTAATCTGAAACTTTTTCTAGACATTCAGGCTAATTTATATCAATTCCCTTCTCTTTAAGCATCTTTTTTAACAATTAGAAATTTGTTCCAATATACAAACCAATATTTACACTAGTTTCTGTGTGTTTTATTCCCTAACTTGTCAATCTCTCGACTATTATACACTGCGGAAAAAAAAGGGGTTATAGTTCCATATCGCCCATTCTACAGGGCCGATTGACGAAATTCAACTTGCGTTTGTCATGTCTGGAAAGCGCGACTTAGGACATATATTAGATTTAGATATCGCATTATTCCAACATAGATACTTTGACACGAAATTGGACTTTTTCTGAAATGACATGCCAGTTTTTTTTCCATATTTCGATTCTACGACTCAAATTATGGCTAGATATTAAATTTTGTAAACTCTGGTGCTAAATTTATGGAGAAATTCGAAAATTTATCTTGGCGCATTTTTTTTCAATTTTCAATTTGCGAATAATTCACTCGGCGAACTTCTTAATTTATAGCAGCCTATTTTCCTTTCCTTTCTTTCACTGTAGACGATTGGGTAGTTTTTTTTTTTAAAGTAGCTCCTCAATGTTAATTGAATTTGATTATATTTCTTTTTTTTATCTCTTTTTTTATTAATATCTGTTTTTTTCTTAAACTTACTTGATTCTTCCTTCCAGCATTCGAAATTTAGGCTTAATGCAAATATAACTCACATATTTTTTTTATGATTTATTTTTTAAAAATTGTATTTTTAATTATTTTTTATAAATTTTTCGAAAATATTTTTTGTAGTATAACATATAAAATTTCTAACATCCTCTTAAAGTAGGTGTATTTCTAGGCACAATTGCAAAAAGTTAGAGTTTCTTATTTAAAATTTTCTAAGATACACATGCAATTACATGCAATTTTCTAAGATACGTCAAATGTGGTTTACGCACTTCGTTAAAATTATCTTAAAGTATTAAGGCTAACTTTTTATTCCGCTCGTCTGCAATACAAAAAAAAGGAAAGGAAAAGTAGGTTGCTATACATTAAAGAGTTCTCCAAGTAAATTATTCTTGGCGCAAACTGAAAAAAATACGCCAAGATAAATTTTTGGATTTCTCCGTAAATGTCGCCTCAGAGTTTACAAAATTTAATGTCTAGGCATAATTTGAGTCGTAGAATCGAAATATGGAAAAAAAAAACTGCCATGCCATTTCAGAAAAAGTCCGATTTTGCTTTGAAATACCTATGTTAGAATAAGGCTATATATAAATCTAATATATATCCTAAGTCGCGCTTTTGAGACATAAAAAACGGAATTTGAATTTCCTCAATCGGTGTAGTAGAACGAGAGGTATAGAACTGCCCCATTTTTTTTTTTTTTTTTTCGCGCAGTGTGCCTATGAGGTTTTACTTCATCTGATAAAACTTAAATAGTCCAAAACCTCTGATAGAAGTGAAGCAAATTATCACTATGTCTGAAAGTAACTACATACAAAGTCAGATACTGGTTTAAATAAACCCCTCATTTAAAAAGACCTTACGACATAAAGGCATGTTCTTATGTTGGCAAAATCAACTACAACTTATGGTAATGCAATTAAATTGGACCAGTCAAATTCAAACTAAAAATGTGGACTAGTAGTCAAAGACTACACAATTTAATTTTAATCTGAGTTGGCTCAGTAACTCGTCGTAGCAAACTCGTAAGACTTCTATCAGAAGTAAAACATTCAAATATTATGTTTTCATTTGTTCTTCCGAAAATGCATGTAAATGCATGTATTCCTGTAAAATGCATCTATTATGTATTAATATCATGAAGACATTTTTCTGGAGTCTTATGAATTCATGGGTCTATAAGACTTGCCTAGAAATCTTTCTAAACTTTCCAAGTTCCAATGTCTAAAATCCTAAAAAAAAATTACCTCTACCAATTCTGTAACAGCAAAAAGCCAGAACTGTGTTGAAAAAAAAATAAGAGGAAAAAAATGTAAAACTAATTTTATACCGAAAGCTGATGCATATTGGGACAATTACATGGGAAAATCTCTTACTATAACAAAAATTACAACTATGTCAGGCATTTTAAATTAATTATATAGCTATTTTGTTTTGATAAGAATTGTTTTGTAAATTGTGCTAATGCCCAATCTATGCACTTATTACCTTGTTTATTTTTCAGATTCAAAATATTGTATAATCTTATAAGTCATCAAAATGGAAAGTAACTTCAATTTATAATATGATGAAGAAAATTTAAATGTTTCATTTCAATGTTATTTTTTGAATACAATATCAATATATTAGCATTAATTTAATGAAATTGATCAGTGTTATAATGTTTAAAAAAAAATATCTTCGAAAAATTTCCAGATCACCGAATTAAAAAATTTCTACAGAAACTGATCTGAAAAAAATCGCCAAAATGTTCATAAGAAGCCAAATGTGGAACAGTTTAATAAAGAATTCGCATTCCCAAAAGCGAAAAATTGTTAAAGAGCTTGTCATTAGAAAAAATGAAATAATTTCGAAACGCTTATGTTTCCCTTCTCGCTCAGACACACTCTACCATTAATATTAGGGATAGGAACAAATTATAATCCATGAACCTATTCACCCATTCAAAAGATTTTGAATTTATGTTTTGAAAGATATTTGCCAATGAATCGCCAAAAATATTTAAACCAAGATTTTAATTCACGTTTCAAAATGCCAGTGATGAAAACATACAGAAACTTCCGATGATTAAAATTAAGAACCTCCTGCCGAATTTGATCAAAATTAACGACTTTAAAGGACCAAAAATCGCTTTAGAAAGAAAAAACACTAAGGCCTCTTATGGGCCGTACGAACCCTGAATTAAATAAAAGAAAAACCATTAAAAAAGACAAAGAAAATTAGAAAGCTTTCAGATTTTTATTAGCCCAAAAGGGCGTTTATTTAACGTTTGTGTGTTATCTTTATTTATTAAATATCATTTTCTTCGCACTTCAACCATAAAATTCAGTTCAACAGCACTATCGCGAAATAATTTTAAAATGAGCGCATCCTTAGAATTTCTGATACACAGTCTCCCACACGCTGGAGATGAAAATGTTTTTCGTTTTTTTTTTCACAGTGTTGCCACTGCTCGCTTTGATATCGTTGAATTTGTTAATCAAAAATTCGTTTCAGTGTTACGAAATATGAAATCGATAATAAAACGAATTCCAAATTCCAAATTAGGGCTTTCAGATGCCCATATTCCGTGGAAGATTTCGTTGTATAAAATTTGATGGCTGATTAAATAACGAAGAATTTGATGGCGTTGTTTTATCACGTTTGGAGAAATATTTATAAATTTATATAGATTCTTCGTTATTTAATTTCTTTAAATATAATACAGGGCGATAACATTTGGTGGCAACAGTTTGAAAAGTGAATCGTACATTTACAATGTTATCACAATGCGAGAAACATACATACATTTATGCAGATTCTTTCCTATATTATGTCTTTAAATATATCACGGTTCATATTTGGTAGCAACAATTTGAAAAATGAAATGGACATTTAAAGTTTTCAGCACAAAATTGACATTGCGTTGGGAAAAAAAATCGAAACGTTGAAACGAAAAGGAAGCATTGAAAATTTTACAAAAAAGAAATTAATAGCCCTTCTAGGCTAACGCCCTTTGAGCTAATAAATTCAAATAAAATAAAAGAAACAAATAAGAATAAAAATATCCGAATAACAAGTAAATCTAAAATAAATTTCGTAATGTGTTAATCTACGTTAAAATGAGACATTGTGCGAGGGTTTAAAGACTACAAACATGTTTCCTACCACCTTATTTTTTGTTTATTTTAAAAGATACTAATTTAATAAATTCAATTTAGCTTCTTTATTCCGTCATTAAAATGTTTTGTTTTAAATCCTTCTTAAATTCTCAAAAAAAAAATTTAAAAAATAGATGTCACTTTGAAATTTTTGAGATAATTATAAGTTATATTTACAAAATTTTAAAAGTGTTAAAAGCAGTCTCTTCCAGCATCAATCCACTTCTATAGGGGGATTTTCCAAAGATTAAATCCTCAAGCCATTCATTCATTTCTTGGAATCGATGAAAAAAATGTATTTATTGCCTCATCAATATCATCTCCGGAATGAAAACGACGTCTCCGTAAAGTCTTTTTCAGATTGAAAAATAGCCAAAAGTCACGCGTAGCTAGCTCGGGGAGATGTTGGATTAACATTTACTTCTTGAAGTTTTAGAAGAGATTTAGTGATGTACCAGTTAGCTGCGTTTGCCTTCTGTCCTTCCAGTTTGATGGCTTTGACTAGTCCTGTTCTTCTGAACAAAACGCCATAGTTTTTTTTCATGGCACGTTGTCTTTTTACCGCTGTTTGAATTGGATCATCATCAAATATTCCATACTTTTAATTTTCTGATGTGCTGGAAGGTTACGAAATTGAATGCACATTTCATCACCAGTTACAATTTTAGAAGTAATGCGACGGCTACCGTCTTTAAGTAATTTAAGGGTTTCTTTACTGATTCTGTCACTCTGCTCTTTTCGGTGCTCAGTTAAATTATGGAAAACCTGACGGCAACTATATTTTTCATAGTCAATTCTTCCTGAATAATTTATATGTGGTGGCGGATCCAGTGTTAATTTCCTTCTGTAGCATTTGGTAGGTGATCCGATTAAATCATCGCCTAGCATTTCCTGTATGGCAGACACATTATCCGGGATTACTGCTGACAACAGACTTTCTATGTGTTCTTCATCCTGAAGAGAGTTGCAACTCGTGAGAAATTCTGTAAACCATCTGAATACAGTAGCACGAGATGAATCTTGATTTTTAAACGCTAACTGTAGACGTTGAATGCATCTTCTTGATTTAATTCGACTTTAAAATTATGGAAAATCATGACGTGATAATGTTTTCGTTTCAACTCGCATTTTTCCTTCTGTCTAAAATTTATTCTACGCTGAACTACATGCAATTGGCCAATAAAAAATCGTATGCTGAGCTGAAGTAATTAATATTTTTAAATCTAACGGTTATTTTTTTCTGCCACTTATCGTCTGCGCGTTTCTCAAAAATTTCAGTGTGACTCTTGTATAACTTAATAAATTACCGCTTTCATGACATATTTATTTTCGAGAAAGTAAAGAAAATAAAAATTTTAAATCTTATTTTATTTCTTACAGAAAAATATTCTTCGAAGTATTTCTGTTAATACAAAAGAAGGATAAAATAAAAATTGTTCATAATTGGTACTGAGAGAAAAATCAAATTTTATTTATTTAATATCATTGCTTTGGAAAATCGAAAAAGGCTAACCCATTTAATTGAAGAATTCTGCCCAAATATGTTTACGCTGTAGAGAACAAATAGAATCACTCGGATCATGTACGAACGCCATTGCTAAGAGGTCGCTAATTAGACTGAAACACCTTAAACTAATTAGGTGGTACTGTAGCATTCCTGTTGTAAAGTCTAATTATACAAATCTCATCGGAAATGGGTAGGAGATTTTAAATAGAAACTATTTCTCACAGCTGACGTTTGAACAGATGCAAACAGTGATAACAACAAACTCTTTTCTAGAATTCACATTTTTTTGTTTTCTTTTGGCCTACTACATGTTTATTTTTTACTATAACATGAGTCTACATTTCTTACAAAACGGAAGCGTTATTTTTATTATTGTTGATGTTTTCTAGAGACTTCAGAATAATTCTCTGCGGAGTTTCTGAAGCAGAAGGTCTATTATCACGCCATTTTTTGCCACTCGAAAGATTAAAATTTGGTTTTTACAGTTTAATGTTCCTATACTTCAGAGTTTCTCTTCTAAATCTATACCATTAAACTCTAGTCTTCACATTATAACGATGTAAGGAATAACCGTAATTTCCCGTGCGTGCCCTTAGGGTGTAATTGGTTAGGATGTGCAGTTAGCAAGTAAGCAATCTGAGGTCGGAATTTTAGGAACAGTATTCTTGATTTTTTAAGATTCCAATTTCAAAAACGTTAAAAAGTCTCGACAGTGGCGCCCCCTCCAAAAAAAGTGGCCCACGAAGTAAAATTCAACAATAATTCTTCACCACCTGGTTTCTGTCTGTTAGATTTCGCGCTTTTCCTCATTTGCCCTTTGAATAGGACAAAAACTAAGAAATTTATCGCATTCTTTCATTCGTGATTTCATGGTTAAGCACAGTAGTCATGGTTCAAATACACAAAGCGATGACCCATTTTGGTACTTTATCATTTCCTACTCATAAAAACGTAATTATCTTTACAATGAACACACTTCAATACTTTTAAATGTGCATTAATAAAAACTAACTATGTAATTTAGCTTGCAATGTGGTTATAGTTATATTTTCTCAGAAAGAGGAAAGTTGAATATTTTGTCCTCTTCGCATCTTACTGTTTGAAGGGGATATCCAGAACCTTTGCCTTACAAGGAGGAAAACATGTTCTATTCTTAAGAAAATCATAACACATGAACCGAATCGTTAAATTCACATTTGCTAATGAACGGTTTAAGAAGTGGGTGACAGAAATGCAGAGATGAGGCCTTAGCAAACTATGACCGACGCGTCACCGAGTGACCCATTTTATAATTACAAAGTGACCCTATTGAGTTCCGAAAATAAAAATAATATAATAAAAATAAATTATAAAACTGGATTTGCTATTTCGTCTGAATTCGTTTCAACTTATGAATGTGAGTAAATACTTTCACACATGAAATTTATTTTATTATTTTTGTTTCATTTATTGAAATAACTACCAAACAGACTAGGACTATCTGACTAAGGACAGCGATGCCTTCGTGGAGCACTTTCTAAGAGAAACTGGTTCGTATACGCGTTATACATACAGAAAGGCTCGAAAACGCCCATGCATCGAGTTCGTTTGCTTGGAATTGAACCTAGGTCGAAACTACCAGCGTTCAGCGAATTTACCTCTCGGCAGCTGCTGGGAAGGAGTAGCTTAAATACCGGATATTCAGGTACTTGTATTCGTCCTAAGATGTTTAAGTATAAGGCAGATATGACTAAACTTAACGTCAAATGTTCAACATCAGGGAAAGCCACTGATATCAAAGAGAAAAATAAAGTTACGCTTATTTTTATAATATAGAATTAGAATTTAAATGTTCTTGTCTAAAATATAAAGCGTATTGTAATATTTTTTCAGTAAAACCTCACAAAAAATGACTGTTTTAAGTGAAAATTCCATTGTCCCGAAACATCTTAATAACACATTTTAGTTGATTTTAACCCATAGCCAAAAAACGTTGCCTACGCCTGGCTTAGATTGATAGAAGTATGGGGATAACACTTGCCTGTGAACTGTTTATCACAAAGATGTTTTCTCTTCTTTTGCTAAAATGATTTGGATGTAGCGGTAAAACCTTTTAATGCTGTTAAACGAGTTTCTTGACATTTTCTGCATATTTTCTCATTGGTTGAGCTATTAACCGGTCAACGTAGGCAGCAATACCTTTTTTCCCTTCAAAAAACAATCTTGCATCTTGATTTAAAACAACTTTAAGGGTGTTATTTTTAACTTATTTAAACAATATTTAAATGCTACATTAATTCCGTGCCATTACGCTGTTGAAATTAGAAACTAAGTAGTTCAATAGTTGCTATCATCTCTTATAATAATAAACTGAGATTTTAAAATTGCTTTTATTAGAATATTTCATTTTAGTCTCTAAATAGCTGTTTCATTGTAAATTACTCACTGTTTTCTTACGCAAATTTTACTTCCCGAGAAAGTAAGCATTTCCGCTAAATGTTTTCGTAAAATTTCGTAAAGTATTTTCGCTAAATTCCATTTGAATGTTATAACTAAGCTACTAAATTCTGATAAAATGGCACAAGATTATACAGCAGTCGGGTACTAAATGCGTATTAATTTACTTTCCGGTCAAGATAAATTTGCAGTAAATATTTGCCTCAGCCAAAGGAAATAAATCTCTGACAGAAAAACAAAATAAAAATTACAAAAAAAATTGAAATCTTTCGGATTTTATATTGCGCCCAAACAGGCCTTTTTTATTAACACATTTTAAGAACATCTGGGCTAACGCCCCGTTGGGCTAAAAATATTAAAAAACGGCTTACCTTTAGAATTTCCAATAGACAGTCCCGTGCGCTGGAGATAAAAATTCTTTATTATTTACAGTGTTGCAACTTCTCGCTTTAAAACTGTTGAATTTCTTAAATAAAAAATTCGCTAAGTTTTAAAAATATGAAATAGCTAATAAAACAAATTTCAGATCCAAGATTCGGACTTCCTTACGCCCACATTCGGGTGGACGACTATGTTATTGAAAATTTGTTTTCCTTAGGTATCGTTATTTTTTCACAATGCGAGAAACATACATACATTCATGCAGATTCTTCATTACTTAATTTCTTTAAATATAATACAGGGCGATAATATTTGTTGGCAAGAATTTGAAAGTCATTCGGACATTTAAAGCGATTCTACGCAAAATGCCGTTTCGAAACCAATAGCTTTCTGGGCTAATGTCCATTTGGGCTAATAAAAATATTATTTGTAATTATAATTTTAGGCACCCATTTTATAAATAGTGACTTATTTTGCAGTTTTGTTTTTCCAGAAATAACCAAATCAACGATAATTTTGTTGCAATTTCAGTTAATCTGAACTTTATAAATATTTTTGTTAAATGAGATAATTTGAATATTATGTATCACATGTGAACTGACTAAAGGAGCACATATCTTCGAGAAACTGGGTCGAACTCCTGATATTCACAAGGCTTAACAACTTGGCCGCTTACGGGACTACCTATGCCGTTTCGAGCGATAATTTATTTTAAAAAAATTGACTGTTTTTATAACACATATTTTTATGAAAAATAAGTGCTATAATTTAAAATAACTACCAAATATGCATACGAAAAGGTTAGTTTTCAAATTAACAATTGGAAAAATATTAGAGTACTCAAAAAAGTCAAAAAGCTTATTTCATTTAAATAAAGAAAACATAGTATAAGAAAACATAGTATATCATCTTTGGCAGCAATTAAACTTAAAAACGTCGAGATGATAAAAGCAAAACGAGGCACTTATTTATTTATTTATTTTTTTTTTTTTGCAGCAGTGACTCGAAAACTGCAGAATGTTTGAATTATTAAAATTATCGCATTTAACAGAATCATCAAGCGCAAAAACATTTATATGAGGTGTTTCCCAAACAATACACAGCTAAATAGCTCTTAAATGTTTAGTCATATGCTTGTATTTCCAGTTTAAGAAATAAGTGAAGTAAACCAGGTTTTCACCCACAATAAACTTGCTACAGAAAAATCTTCTGATAAAAATACACAAACATTAAATATTTATACCAGCCCTGTTTCAAAAAATACCAGCAATGAAAATGTTTTCTTGCCGAATTACATTCAAACTCCTCCATTCTCAAAAATCAAACTTACGCGTTATATTATTAATAAACAATTCTTGGGACCATATACAAATATTGCTAATCATACCCTCATTAATCTGTCTACCACGAATTTCCAAATTAGATCTTTTGCATTGGAAACGTATTAATTTAAATTATGTTCCAAATTACTATTTATAGGAACACTAAAATTTAAAAACATTGCATTTGAAATCATCTTTTTTATATGATCCCTAAAATGGAGCCATTTTTATCGAGTGAATGCAGCACAGTCACAAACGTTTTGAAGTTTCTGCTCAGGTGAAGTTTCGTTAGTTACTGAGTTCCGCTCCCCCCCCAAAAAAAAAGGAAATGAAGAAAGAAAAAATACTATTAAGCCTTTTTAGGTTTTTGAAGCAGGAAGACATAAAAGTACAATTTCGTTACCGGAAGTCCGGAACTCTTACAGTTTTAAGAAACTCTACGGACTCCTTATACGCCTAGAGGGCGCTGGACTGTATATTTCCGCTCTGGTGAATACTGGAATTTATATTATCTTTGTGTTCTCATATAAATAGAGAAAATTCTTTATTAGGCAGCAATTGACTAAATGGGAAATTGTTTGCCTCAAAAGCCAATCATGCATCTAGCCTGCTTAGCAGACGTGAACTACCAGAATTCAGCGATTTTTACCCCACATTAACTGGTGAGGCTTATTAGCTGCAGTTAAAAGTCAAGAACTATCAAGTTGCATCTAACCTTTAACACATCTTGAAACACTCTGTATATAGCCATGTATTTTTTTTCTCAGAATAACCTTAACAGTTAGGAATTTATTATAAATCCCCTTAAATTTTATTATAAATTCATTAGCAGTTCATTATGAATGTTATCCTAACTAACTAACTATATTGACTGAAAACTGAAAATGTTTCTGAGGTAATGCAGATACGATAACTTATTCTAAACAAAAATGGCCGCCAAATTGAGTTTAACATTTCGAAGCCTTATTATTTTCAGAAAGTTGTTAGAGGCTATTTTTGGTGAGTGGCTTTAAATACGAAGGGGAAAGAATATATAAAGATGATAAAAATAAAATGAATCCCTTAGATTGTCTTAGCAGCCAAGAAAGTGTTAGGTGGCTTGCTGAGTAGCACCTTTTGTTGCTCTCATTTTCTTTTCATTTTCGCTTACAGGAAATTTTACCACTTGGGTGGCAATAATTAGGAGAGATTTAGCAGGACAAGTTGATATCATCGTATGTCAAGAGCTAGACCACAAACTTTAATACCATTTTCTCTATTTAGTACTACTTGACGTTATAAATGAAGCAGCCTTCCAAAATTAAATTCTAATAAATCGTAGTAGATTATCTGTGTAAAGTTTAAAGTTTTGGGGCATTACAAATTTTAATTACACGGATAAATATAAATCTTTGTTTGGATATGTTAGTCATTCTCGTTTTTAATATGTTTCATTCTATTTATCTTCGTTTTTAAAATGTCTCTACACTTTTATTTGTCTAATTAAAGCTATTTTGGATATGTAGATAGGCCGCTATTAGGAAAGGTAGAAAGAGCTGTATATTTCGTTATGGCATATTTCGTAAATATAATTAGAAGGTTTTCATTGCATGTAAAGGATTAAGAAGTGCTAATAGATGAAAATCGATAATAAATGGATGATTATGTTTTACAATCAGTTCGTTTCATACAGTTTCTTTCTTAATAAATACTGTGACATCAAAACAAAGCCCGCTAATGAATTTATTTTACCCCAATTGACTTATCTGCTCTCACCAACGGCCATGCGAATTACTACTTACTTACTTACTTACTTACTTACCACCAGCTCATTTGCTATACCGACTGCTATATGACTATCAGCATTTGTACTCAATTGGTGGAGTTCAAATGCTGATAGTCATATAACAGTCGGTGTAGCAAATCAGCATTTGCACTCAATCATTCTATTGTCGCTATGGGATATTAAAATTTGTAGCGGAATGGACACCACGATGCTAATTCGATCAAGTTTCGATACCAGATCGACAGGCAACTTTCAATGTCATTTTTGTGTTTTTTTCTCCATACAGCATGTATTTATTTAGACCGTTCTCTAGTTTATTTAGAACAGTCTCTAGGCCTTTGCATCTTTTGTCATGATCCAGCCTCAAGTGGTCCTGAAGACAAAACATGAAATTCAAATTAACTGCGCATACTTCACAATAGCTGAAAATCTCAAAGTAATCTGTTGTCTCAATAACATACAGGTATTCGTTTCTCACTGAAGTTTAATTTTCAAATATACGAATGGCCCAAAGAAATTTATGCCCAATATAAATTTAAGACTTATGTCCTAAGTGACACTGCGAATTTCTGTGGTTCCAAATGACGAAATCATAGCAGTGAATGTTTACTTCGTACTTTTCACCGTGCTCTTTTCTCTACGTCTTGTTTTGTGTTCTACATATGTTGTTTTTACTGCTTATGCTCACTTGTGTGACGTAGGGTCAGCCCAAGTCCATGAATTTCCCCGTGGCAAGGAGCGCAAGATTACGCCTGTTGTTGGCAACAGCCTGGCTGGTGGCAGTGCGATTTGGCTCAGTTCCGCCCTCAGTTTTGAAGGAGAGCAGCCCGGGGGGACAGGTGCAAGGGTCTCCCACTACTTCCCAAGCAACAAGCTCTCGAAAGCCCTTTCGACTTGCCGCATATCTAGAGGGCCGCCGACGCCTATACATTTACAAACGTCTATGCCTTCTCCGTGGTTCGAACCCGGGCCCTTCGGTACGGCAGTCAGTGATGCTAACTACTATACCGGTTGGGCGGCGATATTCGTATGCAACATCAATAAAATATTTAGAAATCATTTTTCCCATGTAGTTTAGTTTTACATTAATAAACGTACTGAAATACAAAAATGAAAATTGCATAAATCCGGAGAAACTCATGCAACAACGCAAGACCTAGGACACCGAACCCGGAATGAAATATCAATGTTTTACTTTCTTACCCACTTGACTTCCTGGGGGGTGGTAATTCTGTATATTAGTTTGATTTGTTGAAATCTATTTACTACAGTCATATAATTTTTTTTGCTCCTAACAGCAATTAACATTAGTCAAATGTTACCAATAAATGTTTGTAATGAACAAAACTCTCACAAAATCAAAGAAAACAGAACTTTCGGGACAATTAAGTATATCGCCTAAATCCCTGGTAGGCAAAATTGCCAAAACCAATTGCCACTCATCTGAAGCAAATGAAGTCTCTTACCAATTAGTACGTTACTTAGAATAGCTACTATTCGAAGTAATTGACTTGAAACAGCTCAGATATTTGACAACTCGGTTGGTACAGCCTAAATATGAAATCATGCCAGTTTTTCTTGGACAAGAGTTTTATGAAATTATTCAGATATAATAACTGAGATTACAGCATAAGTATTACAAATAAACATTTTGACAAATTATTCTATCAGTATTTAAATTTGATTCCTTCAGTTAACAAATAATCCACGCAATATTTTACTTTGCGGCAAAAATATTCATGAAGAAACTGGGATAAACGCCATAAATATTCACCAAAATATGAAACATTGTCGAAAGTTTTCCAGTTATCTTCATGAGACTTCTTATCCTTCCTGTAAAAGTCCTATGTAATTCTATCAGCCGCCATATTATCATACCCTTTCATACCCTTTCTAATGAACAAAATATGCATAGAATTAAGACGTTTCTCGAAACATTGCCAATCTTTACTTAAGTCTTCAACATGGCAATTTCACATTGCTTGTTTTTATTTCATCGCATTCCTCTACAGCATTCTTATTATTGCACATCTTCAGGATCAGCTTACAAAGAAATAAAGTATTAAAGTTTGCAGCCAATCTTTTCTAGCAATTTCATTTCATTTTTTATTTATTTATTTAATTATTTTTATAAAGGTTGCAAAATATTCAGTTTTTATTACCTTTTATCTCGATCTCTACATGGTAAATATTAAACTTGGATTTAAATAATTTAATATGCAGTTATTTCAAAACTTGTACCGAATACGTTTTCTGAACAAAACTGGGAATTTATGCTAATAAAACGTCTTTTCTCATATAAAATATATCAAAATATTTCTGCAGAGTTAGAAAAGCAATTTACTTAAAATATTTCTGATATCTTAAAATACTTCTGATTTTTTATTTATGATGTATTCTTTTCTGATAGTTTTTTCTGATGATCTAATTTCTGGTAGGAAAGCAAAAGTGCTAAACATTGTGGATAGATTTATTCTCATAATTTGATATTCATTTCAAAACAATTTTAAATGTTAGTTTTTAATTAATTTAATGAGGGAAAAGATTTAATTTAATTGAATATAACTTAGATAAAATGTAGCATTCCATTACTCATGTTTAATATATTTATTCTTAGTTTTCAAGCCTGCAAATATGGCCTTTAAAAATGAAATGAATCTTGATTAAATAGCAGAACCAATAAATACGGACGTATTTCAAACTATTATTCTAATATTTGATCAGATCAATATAAAATGCACTTTATAGCACATCAGCCATCAGCCATCAGCCGAGGTCATTAACTTTCAAATGCATCTGAGTTTTTGTCATAAAGAAAATTGTGTTGCCTCAAAACAGTTTTTAAACCGCAATAGAAAATTAATTCTACTGATTGCAATCAGCTAAATGTTGCACACTAGATATTTCCAGAAAAACATTTTTCCTGGAGCTTTAAGGTTTTTCTTACATGTTCAATAAGCAAATAAAGCAAAGAACTCTACAGAATAATATATTACGAAGCTTTAAAACATTCTGAAGAATATTCGGTAAAATATCAACTAGAAGGCATATCTCTTGACTGCAAATGTTCGAGCTTGTAATATTAATTAAATATTAAGAAGTAAATGAACTTAATATTCTTAGACATCTAATCATTTAAGTGGTATTTTAGAAGGATTTCTCTAACTTTTTTATTAGTTACGATTTTAATAGCGATAAATTAAATCCTAATGCAGTTTACACTAATTGTTTTGAAAGATGTTTCTATGTTAAAGCTCACTGCTATTTCTGTTACTGAACTAAAAAGAGGAATTAAAATTCAACCTTTTCCATGAATAATAGTTTATTTGACAATTATCATAAAAACAATTTAGCGAACATTTCAAATAAAATGTATATAAAATTTTACAATTAATACAAAAAACAATATGAAAATTCTAAAATTAATCCCAATGTTCTTTTATCCTCCTATCAATAGAACTCGTTCTGCGTTATAAGCCCATTTCAGATACCAATTCCTCAGGTATGACCAGTATTCCTTCCCAGTGTGTATAAGGTACACTGCGAAAAAAAAGGACAGTTCTATATCTCCCGTTCTAATCGGTCGATTGACGAAATACAGATTGCAATTTTCCTGTCTCGAAAGCGCGATTTGAGACAGAAATTAGATTTTTACAGAACATTTTTCTAATATAGGTATTTTAACATAAAATCCGACTTTTTCTGGAATGGCATGCCGTTTTTTTTTTCATATTTCGATTCTACGACTGAAATTACTCCTAAATATTAAATTTTGCAAAATTTAATGGAAATTTACGGAGAAATTCAAAATTTGGCATTTATCTTGATACATTTTTTTCAGTTTGCGCCAAGAATTGGCGAACTTCTTTATTTATATTAACCTATTATCATTTCCTTTGTTTCATTGTACACCAGCGGAAAAAAAGTCATCGTTCAAAACTCGCCAATATGTAAATTCGTGTGTATCTTAAACCATTTTGAATAAAAACTCTAATTTTTTGCAGGTAAGCCTATAAATACGTCGACTTTAAGATGATATCAAAAATTTTATAGTTTATAATTCAAAAATATTTTCGAAAAAATTATTAAAAATACTTAAAATTAAATTATTATTAAATTATCTTTGGATTTAATCTGAATTTCGAATTCTGGAGGAAGGAATCAAATAAGTTTAATAAATAAGAGATATTAATAAATATAATTCAAATTCAATTAACGTTTAAGGGGTTAAAATTTCGAGAGATAAGTTTTAAAAAATTATTCGTGCTGCTTTTACAAAACATGGCAGTTTAGCATAATTTGAATTTTAGAATCGAAATATGGATAAAAATTGGCATGACATTACAGAAAAAGTCCAATTTTGTGTCAAAATACCTATTTTAGCGATGTTATATATAAATTTAAGACGTATCCTAAAATTAGAGTTTTTATTCAAAATGGTTCAAGTCGCGCTTTCCAGACATGAAAAATGCAAGTCGAATTTCGTCAATCGGCCCAGCAGAACGGGAAACTTTGTATTAAGGTATATGATATTTATGCTGGCAAAAAGCAAAACACTTAAATCCTTCGGTGTCCAAAATTGTTGGTCAAAGGCTCACATTTTCTTTTTTTCTACGGTAAATAATAGTCAAAAAATTATCTAATGTCGAGAATCAGATTTCTTTCAGATATTCTACATTCATCGATATCGTCCAGTTTCTGTTAACCATTCCAGTGTTAATCTATCTTTACTTTCAGCTTTTCAGGAAATTGTTTCATAATTGCTTTCTATTCACGTTTTGTCAATAGATGGCCCCAGTACCTTTGGTTCCTTCACCTTTCGTTGAACTTTCTCGAAACTTTTCTAAGTAGTTGTTACGTACAGACTACTTCCTTTGTAGTCATTTACACTCCTACAGCTGAAAAATGTTTCTGTTTAATCTTCAGAACTATAGTGCTGCAAATTCACGCACAATACAGTGATTCTTGTTGATAATTATTATCTTTAATATGGCAAGCTGCATTAATTCCTGTTATATAAAACCAAGAATTGCTCCAAAGATTTGGGTTATTGTCTAAATAATCACAAAAGCAAAGTTGTAACATATTTTCGGTGTCCAAAGTGTGTTTATTAGAAGTTATGAGAAAGCGTATTAAATATACAATTTAATGTTATACAGTGCTAGAACTTCATCATTGTTCACATAAACACTGTCGAAAGAAGCATTTCTATCGATTGAAATAATCAAATAATTTCATGTTCAGAAATTTCTTCTAAAATATGTTAACGTTCTGCTTAAAGAAACACTTGTCTTTTATTTGCTTTTTGAGAAAATTGTTTATGAGTTTCACAGTAAGGAGTTAAAGCACAGCCGATTTCTATCCTGCGCTGGGAATCTAATACATTCGGAAGGATCTCTATTTGAAAATTTTAGTTCTTTTCTTGGAAGTTTACGCCTTCTTTCCTGTTTCTTAATGTAAAATATTGAACTCTCGAAAACAGACCTTGCTATTTAGAAAACTCATACTTGAAAATAATAGTTTCGACATGAAAATTAATTAGATTCCTTACCATAATAATTCATTTCGAAACCGATAAAAGCAGTTTTCAATTCTTAAAGTACAACTAGGGTAGATAGCTGAAGTATACAAAACTCATAAATAAATGCTAAATATCATTTTTAAAAGAGTGCATGAGTTACTCGCCTAACATGCAGCATATACCAAAATACCCTTGAAATAATAGAATGAATGGTTTAACATGTAATTGTCTGGAAAATCTTACATTATTGACAATAGCATTTTATTGAGCTTGAGTTTGTCATTCCATTATCATTTTCCATTAACATTTTTCATACAAACATTAAGATTCAGCATTCGTTCAACAATTAATTGTTAAAGAAACTTTTAGAAATTTAAAATATTTAGCCGGCTCAGCCGGGATAGTGGTCGCCGACGATTACTGCAATAACGAAGGGCCCAGCTTCGAATCTTGAAGATCGCATGAATGTCTGGAAATGTATAATGTCCGTGCATGGGGGCACTCTAAGTATGTGGTGAGCCGAAGTTTTTTCGTGAAGTTT
>KK117124.1:228460-329140 GCA_000611955.2 Stegodyphus mimosarum | reverse complement strand
GGGGTGGGAGACCGTCGTACCGTCTCCCTGGGGTGCTCTCTATCAAAATTGGCGAGCGGAATAAGTCGTATTGTCATCTGTGTGGTGCTCAGGGCGCTGGCTGGTTTATTATCCCGTTACCGATACTAAGGACAAATTCTACTACTAAACGTGTACAGACATTAGGTTATTACGAAGCAGGAATATTGAAAAATGAGCAACGCCTTCGCCGGAAATCGAACCACGAACCTCTCGGTTACGCGTCGAGCATGCAGACCACTACACCACGAAGGCATGCGAAGAAGGCGGAAGAAATACCTTATATACTCCCCCTTTTAAAGGGCGACTGGGGTTTGGGGGACCCAATCGCCAAATCGCGGTGGTGGAGAATCATCATCCACCACCTTTTTTAGTTCGGGCGCCAGTGTAGAGACATTAGGTTATTTAGTAGCAGGAGACATGAAAAATATGCAATTCCTTCGCCGGGAATCGAACCACGGACCTCTGAATACCGGCTCAGTGTGCTGACCATTACACCACGAAGGCACGCTGAGAATGTGGGAGATATACCTTATATACTCCCCTTTTTAAAGGGCGACTAGGGTTTTAGGGGACCTAGTCGCCAAATCCTGGGTGTGGAGAGTCATCATCCACAACCCTTTTAGTTCGGGCGCCACTGTAGCTGATATTAGATTAATTACAAACAGGAGACATGAAAAATGAGCAACGCCTTCGCCGGGAATCGAACCACGGACTTCTCGGTTACGCGTCGAGCATGCAGACCACTACACCACGAAGGCATGCGAAGAAGGCGGAAGAAATACCTTATAAACGGAGCTGAATCACGCAAAAAAACTTTTTTTTCAAAGCTGCCGACTTCTGTGAATTGTTTGGTGTATTTTATTCAGCTTTCACAACTTCAGATCCACTGGCTAATTTCGATCCCATCCGACAATGTGCACAGAAGCATTCTTTCAGTAAATAATCCCTTCATTTTCATCGAATCCTCAACGGACTCTGAAAGCATTAACTCGTTAAGACTTCAGAATGTAAGTTATTTCTTGACAATTGTTTAATTATGGCTATCATCCTAAGGTCAAGAACTATCATCCTAAGGAGAGAGATGCCTTCATGGAGGATATTTTAAGGAAAACTATCTCGTATGCACGTTACACATGGAGAAAGCTACTAAACAAACATCCATGCAGCCAGTCCGTACGCACGTATTCGAATCCTATGCCGAACTACCAGTTCTCAAGGTCTTTACCGCTCGGCCGCTGGTGAGTTTACTACCGAAAGAACTAAAAGGAAATGGGTTGTCTTATTTTTACTCATGATTCTTCCCCCCCCCAAAAAAAAATTAAACATAGTTTTTTTTAATTATTTATTTTGCCAGAAACCAATGTCACACTAACAACAGATTTTAGCATCTTTCATCTATAGTCAAGAATAGGACAATTATTACACAGGAATTATTTGACCTTCCCTAAAATCAGTTAGCGGCGTACAAGATCAGTCTTTCTGTATTTGAAGTTCCTTTACATTGTGGTACATCGTGTATGTACATCGCTACAAGGATATTTCTTTTCCATGCATAATGGAAAGTGTTGCCACTCTACGAAGCTTAAGATCTCTTATTTGCCATTCGTGAGAACTGCTAAATTAGCTGGCTTAGTATTAAATTGTGCCATTTGAAGCAGAAGAAAATCTTTAATTAATTTTCAAATTTAAATAATAGACTGTAAGATAAACTGAATTATTTAAAAGCAATATATATATTTCTGAGTAATTTAAATCATGATTTTATTTTTTAATAATATTTTTATTTCATATAATGTTATTGAACCTAATGCAAGTGATCTATATAGCAGAATTAATTAGCCAGTTTTTTTAAATGGCACATTTTCTTTGATTATTCTTATTATGCCTTTAATATGTTCTTATATAATGTGCTTCGTTATGGAACAATTGCTAGCGCCCCTTTTGAAAACGAAATTCATTCTTTATGTTACAGTTATGAAAAAAGGAGCATTTTCTCTTGGTTTTCTTACTAAAAATGTCTGTAACAAATGATGCGATCTTGATGCACCTCTTTAGACCGTTCTTCAAATGAAACTTTCAGGATCTAATAATCAGGCTCACAAGCGGACGTCATTACTTTTTGAATCTTCCCCTAAAAATATCGTTACTATGAAACGTGCAAGCTTAAAAAGGGACAAAATTTTTCTTCAGAAACTTCGTTGTCAACATTTTTTCACGTTCAGTACATTTCTTGACAAATGATACATCACAAGAAAGATATTTTTCTTTTCCTAACGTATCTTATACCAGGCATTCAAACAGAAAAGCGGAGATTGGTGGAAGATAGGAATTTCATTACACAAATTGATTTTTTACAGAGATGATAGTCCTAGGTAAGATGCTTGAAATAATCTTCATTTGCAGCTGGAATATAATCGGAGTTTCGCAAACCATTGCGTAAAATATCCGTGATTTATATGTTCTCATTTTCTACTAATATTTCAGCAAAGAGCTTCAGGAGAATATTCCAGTCAGAAAATCTTCGAACTTAGCTTTTTATAAAACAGAAGAGAGGATAAAATTTCTTAGGAATATAAATCTTCCATGTGAGCTAAAAATTATTCGTGGCCCTATAGTTCTACTCGAATTCTATCGTAGTTCTATTGGGAAGTTTTCGAAACTATTTTGCTGCTTGCCACGATAACAACGGACATTTTATCAAAAGCATTTTTACTTTTTGTTTTCAAGTGTGATCGATTTTTCAAAAGCTCATGTGGCACTTAAACCATATCTTCGCACGTAAACTATAAAATTCAATTCAACAGCAATATCACAGAATATTTAAAAGAGTACATCTTTAGAATTTCCGATACATATTCTCGCCCGCTGGAGATAAAAACGCGTTTTTTTTTTCGGACGGTGTGGCCATTGCTCGCTTTGAAATCATTGAGTTTCTTAATAAAAAATTCCTTAAAGTATTAATAAATGAGATATCGATATAAAACAAATTCCATATTTCAAATTTTGACTTCCAGATGCCTATATTCGAAGGAGGATTACACTATTCAGAATTTGATGGCCTAGGTACCGTTGTTTTATCACAATGCGAGAAACATAATTACATTTATGCAGATTCTGCATTATTTATTTAAATATAACACGGGGCGATAATATTTGGTGGCAGCAGTTGAGAAGTGATACGAACTTTTACAGTGTATCGACGCAAAATGCGAAAACGAAATTAATAGCCCTTCTAAGCTAACGTTCCTTTGGGCTGTAAGCTTTCAGATTTTACATTGCCCTCAAATGGGCGTTTTTGTTAATAAAAAATTCTTTAATGTCTGACAAAATATGAAACAGGTAATTAAACAGATTCCAAATTAGAGTTTCCAGATGCCCAGATTCGGTGGAGGATTACGTTATTCAAAATTTGATGGCTGTCGGTACCATTATTGTATGACAATGCAAGAGACATACATACATACATTTATGAAAATTCTTCATTATTTAAATACGTTAAATATAATACAGGGCTGTAATATTTGGTGGCAACAGTTTGAAAAATGAATCGACGCAAAATGCCAAAACGAAATTAATACCCCCTTTGGGGTAACGCCCTTTGGACGAAAAATTCAAAATGAAGTTTTTTAAAACTGTAAGTAACTACGCATATTCATATCAGTTTAACGCTTAAGATAATTTGAGGCAGTTACAAGTAGCCTCTATTTTACGAATTTATTCTCTAAAAATTTAAGGTAAATTTTGCATTCAAAATGAACTTTTAAAATTATCGCTTTCAAGCGTAAAAAAACTAACTTTCTACGTTGTTTCAACATAACTTATAGGCTCATGGTGTGTCTTTATTTGATAAAGAAAAGGGTCATTATGTAATCATGCATCAGTGTATCTCTTGCACACGTGACTTGTAACAAGTATTTTTCTGAAATGGCAATTTTAATTCAGTTTTTGTTTTCTCTTAAGGCACCAAATCTGTTTAAGAAGTCTATAAAAATATTGTTGCGTTATACGGGTTCGTGGATTTGAGAGTATCCGATGAAAATACGATGCAGAACAATAAAAAGCACAATTTATTTACAGGAATCACTATTTACAGCACAGTTCCAAAATTACCTTTAAAAGCGTCGAAAATCTACAATAAATACGCTGAAACAATCAGCAACACAGCTTCAGGCTGTAACCAAAACCGTTTTTACATCTTTCAGAAAATATATGAAGTTTGCAACAAAACGAAACCCAAATTAAAACATGTGAAATGTTTGGACGTTTGTAGAAAGCGTAACTCATGCAATAGACATTTGTATGTAAATAAGTAAGTTTGATAGTGTGTTTGGACGGGTTTGTGTTCAATACATATGCACGCACATACTTTTTATAAAACCAGTTTTAACACCAGAATTACGAAAGCGGTCATTTTGCCCGCAATGAAATTAAATTGTTCATATTGCTTTAATTTTCTTTTTAAATACTTTGATTTTTTTTAAATTTTTATTAATCTGTACCAAAATATTTATTTAGCCTGTTTTAAATTATTATTTTTTGTATATACTGCTAGTGGTCATTTTTTTACTCTTCTCCTTCCTTGTTTATCAATTGTCTAGCTCGGCTGGGGGTACAACTACCTTGGCATTGTTTGTTCAGGTTTTCTTTTATTTTCATGCGAGGTGTTTTAATAGAAGTGAGGCTCTGACATCCCAAATTGGTAAATACTAAACCAGTGTTTCTTGTTTGAATGTTTTCGTACGTTCTTCACCTTGTTCTGTGTTACAACTTCATTTCGTTTGCTGTTCTTCGAAAGTATTGTAATCGCGAAACATTTCGGGTATCATATTTTAACGAAAACATCCATTTTGGCCGCTATCGAATGCAATTTAACGATCTTTTTGCCTGACATCTGTACGTAAGGACACAATAAAGGACTCTTTTCCCCAAAGAAATTATAAAACTGATTTAAAATGGATTCAGAAGAGATATTTTCTTGGCGTCCGTACGTATGTACGCAATTATGTATGTATCTCGCATACGTCAAAAACCAGTAGCATCAGAACATTGAAATTTTGTATATAGGACTGTTATAACATGTAGATATGAAACTCCTATTTTGATTACTGTCGGCTGCACCAAAGGTATATGTATATATATATATATATATATAGTCACTAGGTTCAGTGAGCTCAGTTTCTTTATTCTTATATGTTTGCAAGTTTTGCATTTTTTGCTTTAAAAATGATTGAATTATGTTGTTCTTATCTTCCGGTTAAGGTTTTTATGACATCAATTAACGTCCATGTTAGAACTGTACAATTATCAATAATTTAAAATTTCGTTAAATGAGGCTAAGCTTAATGTTTTATCATAGCAACCATATTTGTTTACATTCGAAATTTAGCAGAGTAGTGGATTTGTGCCCAATCTAGAGAAACCAAACTTTTCAACTACAAAGCTAACGCCTTCTTTTATTATTGCGAATTAAATTATATCCATTCTGGAATTATCATTCAAGTTATTAAATTATCCCATATATTGACTCAGCATAGTTCTCAAAACATGTCAAGTCAGTTTCTACGCCTTCAGTGTCTATTTGCCAAAACACTAAAAGTAAACCAAAAGGAAAATTTAAGTTTTATGCAGTGAAAAATCTGCCTTCTTGCCCGCTGCTCGTTTTTGCGTAGAAACTGTAATTTTAATTTAAAAAAAAATATTAATTGTTTTAACTGTATTTGGTTTTTTTTATGTTTTTCTATATCTTTCAATTTTTAATACAGATCTTTTGAGTTTTTATATATTTTTGCCTTGTCGCCAAGTGAGAACTGAATTAATTGAATGAGAAATATATCTGTAATGAAATTCAAGGAAATGCGTTTAAAGGAAATGCAGGAAAAATGCGTACAATTTACTTTTCCGTACAAGGAAGTCATGTGGTGTATACATCAGATTTTTTATTGCACGTATTGCGTAGAACTATTGGAAAAGAATATATATATATGAGAAAGATTTATCCGATAACAATTCAACTTCAGAAATTAGTTCCAATAATGAATCTAATACAGAAATTTGTTCCATTTCATATTTCTGTTAGTATTCTTTATGTTGTGTTAAGTTTGCAATGGCCACTCACTTAGCTGTAAATATACATTGGATTCCAATGCGTGCCAAATTACTTTCGTACTATGTTTACACTGAAAGGAACAAAACCCTTCCACCGTCACTGAATTTCGAATAGCTTGAGTATGCTGAAACATCGAATCACAAAAAATGTGAAAAAAATTGCAACAAGCTAAAAGCATATTCCTTGTTTATTTATTATTATTTAAAATCATCCATGTTTAAGTGGATCTATATAACTTCATTTACGAACCTCTCTTCGGAACACGACTGAAATTTGATGACCTATATTCTAACACAATCTCTTGCAAATTTTCGAGTCAGGAAACTTTGCAAGCCTTTGAAATAGCCTCTTGCAAGCTTTCGAGTGCCGCCCAACCGGTGAATTAGTGTCGCTGACTGTTGTGCCGAAGGGCCCGGGTTCGAATCCCTGAGAAGACATGGACGTTTGTAAATGTATAGTGTCGGTGCGGCATGATGGCGCTCTAAATATGTGGGAAGCCGAAAGTCATCTCATGTGGTTTGGTTGAAAGTAAAGAAAGGTACGTTTGCTGAAAACACCCCAACCCGCCTGATCACGAAGTGATCTTATGATCAAAAAGGGGTGTTTCATTCACATCACAAACAGCATAATCACATCCAGCATTATTGCCACTACAAATCAGTATCAATTCAACCCCTCTCTCCCAATCTCTTTCTCACTTTCCTTTGTTTTATCTTATATAAAAAAGCTGGATAGACGGCACAACAGGAAAGTGAAAAACTAAATATAACTAAATAAAAAAAACTGTGTTATTAAAAACGAACTAAAACAAGGAACAAAACACATATTAACAACACAACACAGACACAATAAACAATCACACCATACAAACGAAAGGGCACAACACCACGCCGCAAAGTCTTAAAACATTGGTGAAATTCATATCGTAAAAACAAACTTAGAATACAAAACTCTAACGCACAATACAACACAAGCCCTTGAACGCAAATCACAAAATATATATATACAATCCAAATCAATTCAAAATTCCAATTACATGTCTATTGTCATTTATATATGCCATTACCTTTTCTGCAAAAATTCTTAAATTTTTAAAATCCAAATTTAATAAATTAAAACGTGTACCACCATAACTTTGTCTAATACAATCAATAGCTGGGCAGTCCAACACAAAGTGCTCAATATCTACATTCCTCAATATCTACATTAATTCTCCTCAATATCTACATTCCTTCTCCTCAATATCTACATTAATCAATAAATTTTCCTTTCTAGATGAGGATTCCCACATCTCTCTCCATTTATCTATGTAAAATTTTTTCATTCTAGTAACAGCCATACGCCTAGAGCCGGAAATTTCAACCGTAGGTATATCAGCAACGGTGCATGCCATTTTGGCCAGACTGTCGACCCTCTCATTACCATAAATCCCACATGAGCCTTAACCCAGTGAAACACAAGTTTAACATTAATTGTTTGTAACAAGAGCTTAATATCCACAATAAGACAGTTATTATTATCAAGGCAAGAGAGAGACTGGAGCAGTGACAAACAATCAGTATAGGTTAACAGTAACATGAGTATTTAAATTACATTTAATCCAGCATAAAGCTTTCAAAACAGCCACACACTCGGCCTGATAAACAGAATTGTATTGGTTCAATTTACAAACACCATAATCTATTTCGGTACCATAAAAATATACAACAAACGCCGCTCCAGTACATCCCCCAAGCCCAGATCCATCAGTATAAATATCATATAAATTGACTTTGGGTACACATTTGTCAAAAGTATAGCTCAAAGTGGGAGACCTTCGGATACTCTCCATCAAAATTAGGGGCGGAACTGAGCTAAAATCGCACTGTCACCTGTGAGGTCCCCAACAGTCAACGACAACAGTTGGCGACAGCCTTGACGAGGTTGTTGCCAACAACAGATGTATCTTGCGCTCTTTGCAACGATGAATTTAGTGGGCTTGGGTTGATATTACTGTCAGACAAGTAAGCATAAGTAACGACACAACAACAGCTTTCGAGTTCTAAAATGATCACTTGCAAAAATTTCCATGCATCAGTACGGGTTTGTGAGATTGAGGTATGCCGGTAGGTACCGTATTATTTTCAGGGATATGTTGATAGTTCATCTATATTCCTACCGGCTACTTAGAAGAAATGCTTAATCAATTTACTTAAGGGTAAATCTCTTTGTGAATAACCATTTTCTTCCAATAAAACAAGTGAAAAGAATCAGTTTAGTTTAGGAGAATCTTTTTTTTTTTTTACTCGGAAAGGGGAAAAACTAAATTGGTGAATAGTCAAAGGAAGGAACAAAAAAAATTTTTTTTGTTAGAGGTTGTAGCTTTTTATTTATTTATTTGTTGTTACGCTCGCGTGGCTTTGATGCTATTATTTGGGGATGCGTCTGCAGATAATTGGAGCAGAAGGAACAGCTTTGTAAAAAACCGTATTTATTTGCCCGGATATGGTAATGCGTGTTTTATTTTAGGCTCATGCATCAACGGAATTCTTCCACAGTTGGGAATATTCAACTGTTAGTCTTTTCAAGTATGAAGTCAGCAAAGCTTAATGTTGAAACCAAACAACGTTTGCTATTTTGACATTAAAGAACATCTGTTCAGTTGTACTTTTAAACAAGTATGCAAATGAATTTTTCCTTTAAAATTGAGTTGAGCATTCAAAGAATTAAGCAGGAAAATATAAGCCAGAAATCTACGGGAATCCTGCTAGGTGTTTCAAATTTTATTATCAAGTATATAGAGGCTCAGTTTTATTGGATACCGAAATTTATTTATTTACGTGTTATACGTTTTAGTTACTTTTTATCTAACTTTACATTTTATATTTGAAATGAGTTAAATGAACATAGATATATATTTTCTTTTTCTGTTATGCAAGGATAGATAGTATTGCATGTTAAAAATCGCCAGAAATATTAGGCTTATAAGCTGTCGTGAATAATGGTGGAAAATGGAAGAAAATCCTAACACTTTGTTCTAACTCCGAAGTACACGGGAAAAAGAGCGGCTGTACAGAGGAAAAATTGACAAATAAAAAGAGCAAGAAATATAGTTCCAAATCTTTTCAATTCCTTCTTAATGCAGAGATTAATATATCGCATATTTAACGTCTGCGGGTCATGAGTACTAAAAGCATCATGATTTGTTGCCTTGCGAATCATGATTTTATAAATAAAGTAAGTAATAAAAGTATTCTGTTGAACATTCGGGACAACGGAGTTCAACATTTACCATAGAATTGATTCATTAACCTCACTGCTCACTGAATAATTCAACTGAATGTTGCATTCTTAATTTTCGCTGCTTGCAGACTAAATTCCGAATTGAATTCTGAATTGAGTTCTTTAACTACATTCTATAACTAAAAAATCGACGCACCAAGGACTTCTCCGATGGAAACACAAATTAGTGGATACGAAGATAATATACAGAATAAAAATTATTAAAATTTCAGAACAATTAAATGATTTATTTCAGAGTTACATAGTTTCAAAGTAACGAGCTCAATAAGGTGTTGACCTACCTCTAGCCTGGATGCAAGCTGCCACACGGCGTGGCATAAACGGATAAAACTCCCGAATGGTCTCCTGCGGTATTTCTTGGGAAATGTGCTCCAATTGTCGGGCTGGGTCATCAACTTTCCCTAGTAGATGCAGTCGCCTTCCCATCATATCCCAGATCGATGGGAGAGAGATTCGGTTGGCCAAGGAAGTGTTGACAAGCTGTAAGACAGTTCAGCACGTACCACATACGGTACACTTTGAACACGTACCGTACCTCATTTTTCATTTTTTACACTAGGTAAGTGTAAAAAATGAAAATCAGAATACCAGACACATACGGTAAGTGTAAAAAATAAAAAATAAGTATAGGTTATTGCAAAAGGAACGGTAGCGAAACATGTCTCAGAATGCCGTCGACGTACCGCTGTTCTGTAAGTGTGCCTCTAATGACGACAAGAGAAATGGCACCCCAGACCATAACTCCTGGTTGAGGTCCTGTGTGGCGTGTAACAGTGAAAGCAAGATTGGCACACTGCTCTGGGAGTCTCCAGACACGTCTTCGATGAACGTCACGACACAGTTGGAAGCGGGATTCGTCACTAAAGACTATATGTCCTCAGTCAGCATCATTCCAACCTGATCGAGCCAAGCACCATTGTAATCTGGCTGGACAGTGTGCAGGCGTGAGTGGTAGGTGGCGTAACGGTCGGTATGAGCGTAGATTTCGCTCTATCAGCCGTCCGCGAATGGTTATGGTGGACACTTGTGTGCGAACTCGTGTACGTCTGATGGTTGATAGCGATGAATCAGGCACTGTTACACCTGATCTGACAATCACTCTGTCCTCCCGATCTGTTGTGGCCCTAGGTCGACCGCTACCATCATGAGGCTGAAATCTGCCACTGCCCGCCAATTCTTGCCAGCATCTTCTAAGCGCCGCATCGTTTTGACTCACAAGACGAGCTATTCTCCGATTTGCCCAACCTGCCTCTTTCAGTTCAACGATGCGCCCTCTTTCAAAATCTGGCAGTGTTGCGTATGGTGCCTTTTAGGAAGAACACCACTGAACAACGTTAACAATTTGCCTACAAATTAAACTATCCAAAGTACTTGCGTTTTGTAAGATCCTAAACAACCCATGAAACTTGATGCTCGTGAACTCATGTAAATCATGTATATCAAAGGTATAGCTCAGCATACCAAGAACACAAGAATCAATATCATATTTAAGGAATGTCTTTAGCATTTATTTTTCAATTAAATCAAATATGTCAATTTCAATATGATGATAAAGTTAAATTAACCCCCCCAGGGAGAAAAAATTAAAGACTTAATAGAGAACATTGATATTGGTTTCTAACAATCCAGTAATTCCAAAATAAAACATTTATCAATATCAGTAACTACTTATTAAGTAACAGCATAACTACTTCATTTAAGTAAAATTTCATAAAATTCATAACAAACTATTCTATTAACAAATTTAGTTATTTTCTTCACCTTGCTATTGCACTGTAAAAATAACGAGTACTACTATTCCTAACAAACCTTATACCTAACCTTATATATAAAACCTTATATTTTATATCTTATAATTGCATAGTAAAAATAAGATCTTCTAACATTGAGATTCAATTAACAAAATTTCCACCCCTTTAGGAAAATCAGAATATTGATACAGAAGCAATTCTATTTCAATTTATAATTATCTTTAACTCTGCGAGGAAGTAAACTCATCACGTAAAAAAAAAAACAAAATTTAAATTTCCTTCGAATACAGACATTTTAAAAAAATGAAACCACAATGTCATTTTTCTATTTTGTTTTTAATAATTCTCTTACTGTAGTAGCTAACAATTAATTGATAAATGTCGAAAAACCCATTTTTTTTTCTTTTTTCAAATTTAAGTTAAGAGCTAATCGAATACCAGAAAAATAAAATTTTTCTTATTTGAGAATCTTCTTGACATCCAGACCCTCGGTAGACATTTGCCTGTAAACTGTACCGTCACGAAAACTTTAGAGCTATTTTGAAATCTCAGGTACGTCTGCACCCATCTTCTGATGTAGTAAGATGACGAGAAAAGTACTACTAGGTAGTCAAGGTGAACAGCAACCTGATAGCGGTCTGGAACTCTCTTCATGATGGTAGCCTTCTTTAAGAACGGGTAATGGAAGGGCAAAGGAAGTTCAGCAACTGCGACGTTTCTCCTATGGCCAGGAACTGGGAAACCGAATTAAATCAGAAATTTTCTGAAATTAGGTTTCATTATTTTGACTTGAAAAGAAAGGGACCATCTGCGGCCAATGAATCTTGGTGCAAATTTTTGGAGATAATTCTGTTGAATCCAAGAGAAAGAGACAGACGCATAATTATTCAGTTCTCGGACAATGACCAAGAGAACCTAGGTTAAAATTATCCATCGCCGAGTTGAGGCGAACAAATCCCGCTACCAAGCGAGAGCCTACAGCATAACGGAGACAGGCGGCAGAAAAAGAAAAGCGAACAACACATGCAACGGCTTTTCGTTAAGAGCGAAAACCATAAAACGCCAAGACCTGCTAAAAGGGTTGAAAAATCCAGTTCTACAAACCTCGCTTACACCCCTGTAAAATTTCTCCTTTTCCCGAGGTGTTGAACTAAACGCAAATTCAAATCTCGCCAAATGAATACCAAGAATTTGGGACGACCTGCAAGGTCAACTGGCTAACCTAAACTCGATCCACCGGAAACTCCACTGGAATCTCCTTAACATGTAAGCCAAGCCTTAGAATTCAACTAAAAAGTACATCTTTTTCAATCCCTTTCCCCATTATTCTCATCAGAAAGCAAAGTGGAAAATTCAGTTAAATAAGTGACTGTATCTTAAAATCTGTTAAGGCTAGAATCGTGAAAGTGATCTCAAATTAAAAAGCTAATTTTTCTGCTTCTAGTGATATAAATTAAGAATGTTTAAACTTAAGTAATATAAAATCAAGTTTATTACGCAGAAAAGCATCCATTTCCATTGTGTGTTTCAACGCGTTTACAAGTAACGAGTGGAAAATACGTATCAGTCTTAACTACCAAAAACCCTAATTAAATTAAACAAAACAAATGTAAATAAAGCATATTAAATGAAGTACACGTTGTGTAGCATAAATTTAGAATAATAAAATTAATTCTAAAGTCATAACTTAAATAATTAAGTGAATTTGCTACACAACAACAGTTGCTCGTAATGAACTCGAATGTTGCGGCGAGGCATTTTTTCAATTGTTGAAAGGTATCCTAAATCGAAGTGCAACAGAAATTTTTAACAACAGTTAAAAAACAGCTCCTTATGTACATATGCTGAATGCGCAGTTCCGATGCGCTGGAGATCGCACTATTCATTCATTGGACACCAAATTTTAATCATTTGCATATTTGGTCAAAACATTTACGCATACGAAATTTCAAAGAAATTGGATGATTCCTTCTTGATGGGTCGGTTGTTTTGCTGGGTCGGTTGTTTTGCTATAGAGTGTAATTTTTTGCATTTCGTTTTTCCTCATGGGGGACAAGAAAGAGATTGACATATTTTTTTTCTGGATAAAATCCTTTGCAGTGCTTTTATGTTCACGAGATCTTGTTCTCGAACATTGCCAAGTTTTGCCATATTTGACGCAATCTTACCGAGACTTTTGTACAGACTTGATCAGAAGATATACATATTTTCTCTCAAAGCTTGTACAAAATTCTAAGGTTTATCTGAATTTACACTGAAAACTCTCATGGAGACCCTAGTTCATTAGCAGCAATTTGTGAGACTGACCATTATTCCCCAGAACATTAACATCAGTACTGAGCATCATCGATTTCTTGCTCTCTACCTTCAGTTGTGACATCATAATCATCAGGAACAATGGATGTTGACTGTGCAAAGGTTTAAGTGTGAACCTTGCAGAAATAAATTTACATTAATGTGATATTTCTCGAAGCTATTTAAGGTCCTCGGTACAGTCATGTTCAAATGCATAAAACAGCCGAACACTGGTATTTTTACGCGGGTTCGACTCCTTGCATAAAAACTGATTGTATGAGATAAGACAATAAGACATCCCGCTCTTAGCTAAAATCCCTCACGTTATTTGCAATCATCAAATAAATAAAAATATCAACTTGAATTTTAATATTGAAGATAACAGAAAGTATTCAAATGGACTACGGATAAAATCATAAAATATATGTGTGATTAAGTTCATTTACATGTAAATGTCGCTGATTGAATTCGTCTAGGCAATTTACAGACTATATTACAGCCTGTCAAAAGTGCTAAGAAATTGTGGCGCATATAGTTGTCGAACTTTGTATAAACAAAACAGTTTCTTTCTTCCCCCCTCACTCCGATGAGATTAGATTACAGTAAATTCAAAATATCCGTGCTATTTGATACATAGAAATTTTCGGGTTTAAAAAGATTGTAAATGAATTACGGTAAATAGCTTAATGGCTGTTTACCGTAATTCATTTACAATCTTACAATACCGTCCCTTTATTCTCTGGAACTCCTCAACGCAACAACCGCAGATGTAGACCTTGACTTCAGCTGAAAAGTCATACAGCACTTTGGAACTAGTTAGATCGTTAATATCAATGATTTTATTAACCGCCTATGCTAATCCATTTAGCGAAACTGTACTGGTTAGAATAATCACTTTAATATTAGTTTGAGAATAGTTTAGTCAGAAGTTTTCAAAGAATTCTTGGGAAATTCTATTAAATGCTAATTTTCGTTTATGAAAGAGAAGTGGGATGTATGGCTGTCATTGATCTCCATATCATCAAACAAATTATAATTTGCTTAGTTTCAAACTTAACAGTTTCTGTCAGATGTTTGGGCAGAGAACAGAATTACTGACGTGGAATGTCAAAAACAATATCTATCAACGAGCGACATAAACACGATATCTTTATGAATAAGTTCTATCTAATCTAGACTAAGACACACTATGTAGAATGGCTCTTTCCTGTCATAAATTCACTTACACAGTGTAATTTCTTTAAACGTATTTCTGTGGCTGGCAAAATGCAATAAATTTGTCTGTGGATGTAGAGTTCGTATTGCAATAAATTTCTTTGTGGGTGGTGTCTTTATTATCAACTGTTCATTTTTTTCAGTAAGCATGTATTGCACTTTTACACGTATGTGTCTTATGACCTCATCTTACAATCACTGGGGGAAATAGTAAATTATTTAATCAAATTCAGTCCTATCAAATAAAAGTTCATTATAAATCAACAATAAAAATAGTATATTGATCAGTGGCAAAGATTATATTCCAAAGCAGTAGCATATCTAGAACTTGATTTGGGGGGTTGTTATCATCATAATGTCAAAATTGTCGTTGCACAATTTTTCTTAACTGTAATTTTGTTATTTAAAAATTTAATGTTATCTAAAAATTATATACCTACAACTACATTAAGTTATTTAATATCAATACATGACTTTATTTATTTACGTTTGTATTATTATGTTATTCATAATGAAAGTTTAATATAATACCAATCCGCAGAAAAAAATATTTAAATTTTTATCAGGTCAAATTGATTTTCAAAAGAAATTTATTAATTTATTTTATAAGGTATTTTATCCCTCCTTCCAGCACGCATTTATGGTGTAACATTATCACACTCGACACGTATTCTAGAGGTACAGGTTCGAGTTCCGGCAATGGCATTGCGCATTGTTCTCGTCCCCTGCTTCAAAATAACCTTACAATTCTAAAATGGCGCCTGAACTAAAAAGGAGTGGATAATAATTCATCACCACCGGGATTTGGTGACTGAGTCCCATAACCCTAAGTTCCCTTTAAAAGTGGAATTATATAAGGTATTTTCTCTGTCCTTCCAGCATGCCTTCGTGGTGTAATGGTAACACACTCGGCGCGCATTCGAGAGGTCCAGGTTCGAGTCCCGGTGAGGGAACTGCACATTTTTCGCGTCTCCTGCTTCAAAATAACAGAATGACTCTACAACATCATATATTGCATACATTAATTTTCAAGCTACCTTTTATTAAAGAATGTTTAAAACTTCTCTGAGATGCACATATGTATAATAAACATCATCCGTTTGAACCCGATTCGCATGTACTATTTTGCTAATAATGTTTTAGACATTTTAGGGTAGAAAACAATTTTCCCGCAGTATACGTGGTAATTGGAAATATTACTAAGATTTTAAAATTTTGTACATATTAGGAAATTTCTCCTTATTGCAGGTTTCTAAAGCTTCTATTGCAGATAACTGGTTTACTCTTGATGCAGTTTGCTTTGCCGGAGTCGGTCATCTGAAATACCAATATTAGAATTCCACAAATCACAAAAATATGTACATCAAGGTTTCCTTCGTATTCAGACTGGAGAGGGCATTTATTTTTTGGAAAAATTCTCGAAATATTAAACAGATATAATATCTCTTTATGCTTATTAACACCTTCCTTTTAAGTGTGAAAATCATACCCTTCAAGAATTGATTAAAAATTGATATTCGAAAGTACGTTTCGGTGGATTCATTTATAATTTTAAAACGACAAATTTGCTTACCAGTCGCGGAAAATAAATTTCAGATTCTTTATCATTTATTAGCTTCGGAACTGCGTCCGACTCTGAATAAATTTGACTGGAAATGTTGTCTGAATTGTCACGAATTTCTTGTAGCTCTTCTAAAATATAGTCACATAAATGAATTACTGCTATAAGATGCATCGATATTGACTGTGAAATCTTATTTAAGGACTACGTATGCGAAATTGTTTTATGTCATTGAAAATAATACATGACAAGAGCAAACAGTTCAATGAATTTAAGCTTACATAAGCCGCCAGATTTCAGTGTTGCCAGAAAGTTTTCAAATAAAGCATCAAAAGAAGACTAAAAAAGTCGCAAGAATTCACAAATGACGTCAGAGGTCACGGGATTTTTCTGACGTCATAGTTACGCATGCTCACATGACCTCTGATGCCATCACAAATTTACTGTCTATTGGTTCCGTTAAGTTATAGACTGTATTCGATTTTTAGTCGTTTTAATTACGCTTAACTTTAACGAAAATTTTAAAACCATATTGCTCATTTTCAATTGCTTAAATATGCATTTATTTTTTAATTAATTCTTATTTAATTTAGGTTTTATTTTAAAATGAATTTGTGCATACATTTACATTTAAATTAATTTGTCCGTTTTTAAGAGATTCCTCACGTTTAGATTATTAAGGCTTTTACTAAATTTTTGGCAGTTAATCTGTTTAGTTCATTGTTTAGCAATGAACTGTTCATTGTTTAGCAATGAATTGTTTTTCAATGAGTTTAGTTAGCAATGAATTGAGCATTAGTGAGCAACGAATTAGTGAGCAATGAATTAGTGAATTAGTGAGCAATTGAATAGCATTAGTGAGCAATTAATTGTTTTTCAATGAGCGTTTTTCAATGAGTTTTTTTCAATGAGTTTTGAATGAAGTTTGTTGTTTAGCAATGAAGTTTGTTGTTCATTGTTTAGCAATGAATTGTTTTTCAATAGCAGTTAATCTGTTTAGTTCATTGTTTTTTTTTTTTTTTTTTGCTTAATTGTGAACATTTTAATGGAGGACTGTTTTTCAGTGAGTTTACTGTTCTGCCTGGTGGATTTCTTTCAGATTATGATTGCTTAAGAACGTCTCTTTCTTTCACTGTTAAATTTATTTGTTTTGTTAGTATTTAGAAAAATGTCTTTGGCTTGATTTTTAAGTCTTTCCATTGCTTAGTTCTTTACAATATTATAATTAGGAGAATGAATTTCATTTCTTCTCTGTTTGGTATCCAATATATTGCAAGTTTTTTTGTTCGATTCGCTATTACCATAGAACTGGAAGGGTGAACTGACTTAAAAACAAAACGCGTGGAGGACGAGGGAGGGAAAGTGAGAGGTCCCGAAGCAGCTTTTTTTCTTTCTTTCCCACGTTTTAACCCTTCTCGCTATACCAGCGTCAGGCTGAGCAGATTTAAAAAGGAAATCCCATATGTAAACAGCATTGCTAGATGCCAACTTCTATTTAAGTCTAAATAAACTGTTTTTTTAATGTAAATTATTTTAATTGATACATTACTTTAATGTGTAAGCATTTTACGATATATTAAAAAATCTTTGAAGTCCCAAAAACTACCATTGGGTAATGATGGATGTCTCAAAAATGTCGCAAAATCACAAATACTAAAATTTTAGTAGCACAAGTTTGTCAAAATTCGCAAATTTAGGAAAAATCGCACGATCTGACAACACTGCCAGAGGTTGATTTCTTATCATATCAATTCGGTACCATATTTATTGCATGAACCGACATTTTAGTAATTCCATCATATCCACAACAGATTCGTGTTTCTTTGCCCTGCGAGTTGGACAAAGATTCAGTTCTTTCAAAGATCTTTCTGTTAGTCAAATTGCTCTTTACGACGCTGCTGACGGGCTTACCGAACGCAGATGACCCTCTTTTTGGCCTGTGTTGTTGAAGTAAATTCACTTTTTATCACAAGTGAGGATCCGATGCAGAATTTTATCCTTGCTTTGATATTCGAGCAGATTAGTGCAGTACCGAACAGGTTTCTCTTTATCTCCTTAAGTCAGCTCGTGTGACACCCAACGATTGAACTTGTACATCACGTTTATGCGATGCACGGCGCGACTAATGGACGTGGCACTAGCATCTGACTCCTTAGCAAGCTCTCAAGTGGTTGCATACTGATCTTTTTCCACAAGTTCTTGCAGGCGGGCTTCATCAACTTCAGTAGGTCGGCCAGAGCGCTCTGCTTCCGAAATGTCATAGTCCTTGTATTTGAACTTTTCGTACCAAGCCTTCCTAGTGTCATATAACGCAATGTTAGTACCTAAAGCTGTACATATGATATGGTAGCATGATAGTTAGATTTCAGACACCTTGTAAGTAATGATAACGACATTTTTTACAAAGGTCGCAACACAGTGTTCTAAAGCAAGTCTCGTTCTTTCAAATACCAAAAATCGTTTGACAAAATATGATTAAATACGCCACCGCGAACTGTTTGCCTAGACGATATTTGCAGTGGCGGGGAAACTTTCGTTAAAACCCGATGCATTAAATTTAGATCACTTCCTTCCTACCCTCCATTATTTCCTGGAGCGCGATTTAACAAATGTGAATAGTAATTTCTTTATCATTATTCAATCATTTTCCAATATTCTTTAGGTTGATCACTGCAATGCAAGTTCATCCACTGTTTAAGTGAATAACAACGATAAGTATTAACATAATAGACATTTATGATTTCTTCCGATAACCAAGAAAGCAAAGGATAATACTTCCTTAATTGTGAAGAGATTTTCTTCAACAAGGAAATTAGCAAAATAATGCCATCGACAGTTTTTATCAAGTTTTAATACAAAAAATAACTTTTGGGGTGGCATATGACTCTTTGCAGTCTGCTTGGGCACGCCGTTCTTCCAGAGCATAAAAAAGATTAACATGATTCATCATGATTGACAAAAACAGCCTGGTGAAATAAGTTCAAAACTATACGTTGGAATGTTAGCTTCGAGAAGGTCTTAACGGCTTGTTCGAACAGGAAAAGACAGATGTTACACGCTGTGAAGCTATATGTCACCAAATCTGAGAGGTGGAGTTTTTTCAGTAATAATAACAATAAAAAATAATAATAATGAATGATCGCCATTCGAATATAAGTTTTGATATTTTAATTTATTTCACTGCGACTTAAATAATTGCTTTCCTTTGAGAAAATAAAGAGAAATATGGTACTGGCACTAAGAAATATTTTTCTTCACATACACCTTCTTTATTACATATAACTCACGTAAAATCCGTTTAAAGTACATATTGATTTCTTATTGTGCATGTTTCCAACAGTACTTTATTTAGAACATAGCTCACGGGAAACATATTTAAAGTTTCCACTGATTTATAACTAGTTTATTTGCGGCGTAACACACTACCCCCGCACAGAAAGAAGTTATGCCTTTCTAAATTTATAATGAATTGCTTTTAAATGAACAGATTAATCGAGGAAAACATTTTCCTCAAAATGTGCTTCAGAATTCTCCTATAATAACACGTTTATTATTCTTTGTACTCCTTACTCTGGTTATTTGATTTTCTGCGCGTAAAGAAATTCTGACCAATTTGCTTCTTCTTTTGCCGTTTCATAAAACGTAGAGTTTACGTGACTTGTGTATTGAATAAAACAACCAGCAATTTCAGAATTACGTCATAGCGATGTTCAACTTCTTTAAATCAAACAAAAGTTTCTGCTTTGTTTTTGAAAAGATGCAGGCCTTGTAAAAGAGGCTCTCTTCTAAAATCAGAACTATATGGGGAAGTGGTTTCGATGCTAATATAACAGTCTTCTTCATTTTGTTATTATTTTATCTTTGTGTAACACGCAATCTGAAATAAAGGTTTCGTTTAGATTCAGGCTACGTAGCATTTCTGTATTTCACCCATATGGCTATGGGTTTGTGCAATGCATTATGAATGAAAGGAAAGCCATGAAATAATGAGTAGAAAATATCTATCCAAATTGAATCTGTTATTTATTGAGTCGTGCCGCCGAAGCGGTATCCATGAGTGGTTAGTGACTTTGACTGCCGTACCTAAGAAGCCTGGTTTAAATCTCGGAGAAGGCATGTATATAAATTGTCTGCCCCTTCATATGAGGCAACTGTCCCCCACCTTTTAGGTGCCTGCATAGTAAAGTGACCACCGTTTCCGTCCTTAATGGTGGCCAACGCCTATGATAGCTAGTTCCGGCCTTTGGAAATTAAAAAAAATATTGTCGTTCGTATGTCAACAATTTACTTGTTAATAGTTGAAAACTAGTACCAGTCAACTACCAATCATAAAAATGAGAATACGTTTAAAATATTTCTGTGCCAAAATAATAATTTTCCTACTTCTTAATAATTTTTACATTTATTCTGAAGGATGTTAACCGATAGTTCCAGTTGTTCATGCATACTTTACGGATAAAGAATTAGTGACTGAATTCTTCTTGATATTTTGCTGGCTTCTAAGTTTCAGTTTATTTAAAATCATCAACCCTACAATACATAGCGGGCCAGGTGTAATAAAAACAAATTATTGTATATTGTACATTTTATTGCATCTTAAAATTCAAGCGTTTAATTTTTTAATGTATTTAAATTTGTCAATACAAACTGCATTAGATGATTTTATATTTTTAATGCAGTTAAACATGGAAAAATTAGTTAAATGCATTCTTACTTTAGCTTTAAATGAAATTAAATTTATAATGCATGTTAATTATAGTTTTCTTACTATACTGACACTTTTATAAACTGAATCTCTTGTGGGGTTCCACCCTTTTATTTCACAGTTCAGTGTGAGAAACCCCTTACACTGATAAGGGAATAATCCCTTGAGTGTGTGAACAGAGACGTAAGGCTCAAGAATTGTTAACTACCCTTTATTTCTCAAAATAAGGATGAACACAGTCTGTTCCTTTCTCGGAGCGTACAGCAAAGTCTCCACTTGGGCTTGAACTCAAATTAATGAGAAATTTAAACTTAACTAAAAGCTATACCGAAGTTATCAAGGTTCTAACTAGTTGGCCCCTAAATCTTAATTAAGTAAGCGAAACTATCAAAGGTCTAAAACGGCCGAGCGTAGTAAGGGAAACCCGCTCTAGTCAGGAACTCTCGCTCTCTAACGAAGTCAGTGAAGCATCGACTTAAATACTACTCTCACTCATTTGCATTAAACGTGTTTCTGAAAATACATTCTGGTAGGAATTGTAAACTGGAGTTAGGAGAGATAGGATAGGTATATAAACTTAAAATAATTATTATAAAATTAGGATACATTACATTCTTTTTTACAAATACTTACACTCTTTTCTACAAATTTAGAGCAAAATGCATCGTATTTAGGAATGCCACACTCGAATTAGGAACAAAGTTACTTAAACTATCTTCATTTTGTAATTAATATGTAATGTTGTTCTTTATTTTCATATGTTTGTTTATAACTTAACCAATTTCAAATTTACAGCCTGCACTGCTGCAGGGCATTTTATCTTTCCACTCTTTTCTTTATTCATATCATTTACATTACTTCACTGCATTCACTAATATCACTTCATTTGCATTCATGAGTGGGTTAGTCCACTGAACAGTCGTACTTCGGATTAGAGGAATAAGGGATAGCTGCATGGGATTGTTTGCATTTAACAAGCTTCTATAGAAATAATGTAAATCGGTTGGACCGCTGCGTCGCTATACCACGGGATTTGCATGCCATGCTATAAAACAGTAGCAGATAGTGGAATTAAAATGTGCCAATTCGATACGAAAATAGAAATTTTATGTTGATATGGTTAAATTTTAAATATCCGTAAAGTTGATTTAAAGTGAAACATAAATCCATGCTTTTCATGAACTGCTTTAATTTATACTTTAAGAAATATTTTAAACTGCTCATTACATGTACTCTGTGTCGCATTGTGGTTTTCACTGTGATATATGTCATAGCAGCAATAAGATATGTATGTGTCATAACGTGTCAAATTCCCTAAAACAGATAACTGAGAGGAACAGCTAATTTCGCAATTTTTCAATACTCTATTGGTTACTTGCTGTTTTCTATGTTTTTGTTTCTTTCTATTTGTCCGCTCATTCAATGTGCGTATGTAAAATGACACAGGATAATTCCATTTTCTTGTAGCTTCGACGAAAACAAATTCACGGAATTCGAGTTTGGATTCAGTTGAGCTTTTCGATGTTTTTAATTCTCTAATTTTAAGAGAGCTAAGAAGATTCTCATTCATTTTCCAATTTTAAAAACTTAATATTAAATTACTGTGTATTGTAACAAATACACAGTATTGTACACAATTTTTTTATGCGAATTACGTTTCTGTATTTTATCACTGGATTTATTTCAGAGTATGAATGCTTTGTAGTTGCTTGCAGAATAAAATCTAATCTCAAGTATTAAAGTATTATATTAGATTTTAAGGTCTGTAAAATACATTGCAAGAGAATATCTCAGCAATTCTAATTCACTTCCTTTTATCATTTTAAGTATTTTCATTTGAAAATTTGATAGCGTACTAAAAAAGTAAAGAAAATCAGAGAAATTGTCACACCTACTTTCCAACTGTTAACATCTGATCTTTCTAAAATCTGTTTCGATTTTATTAATGCTAACTCTTTAATGTTAAGTCAGCTAGCATGTGCGCAGAAACGTACCGAGTGTAGATAAATAGCTGTCTATAAATACGCTTTCATGTTACACAAAACATGTCTCTTCCTTCAGAAGCCATCTCCTTTTTCGGAGAAGTTATACTTCTTTCCTGAATATTCAGTGAATTTTCAAATGCAAACCGTGAATGCAAGACAATTTCTTTTACAAGTTTACCCACGAAGAATCACTTACATAAGCCAAATAAATACAGGTTTTAGTTGATTACATGTTAGATATGCTAGAGTTCAACGGCTATGACGTGGCGAAGAGCAAAATTCTGCAAACCTCGCTCATGTTTCGAGACATCGATGCTTTCGATGAACTCCTGAATGTCTGTTTTTTTGCTTAGCAATGGTTTCAGAGTTCTTTGCGCAAACCCTTTCTTTAGTATTGCAGCACAAAAATGACCCACAAGAGTTGAGATCAGAAGAACATGATGACCACGCAAGTGCCTTCCGGTTAACCCCAATGACAGAATGTGCTCTCCAAAGTGATCTTCTAGGACTTCAAACACTCTATTGGTCCGATGCGGGTATACTCAGTCCTGCATGAACCAGATCCTTTCGAAATCTAGGACACCTTGGATAAGAGGGATAAAATTATAGCCTAAACTTTTGGCATAACATTTAGCAGTCACCGTGTCTGCAGTGAATATCGCATCGATTATTCCACGAAGTGGCATTTCACACCAAGCAGCGCCGTTTGGGAGTGGAGAGACTTCTTGATCGTGAAATAAGGATTTTCAGTCCATCAAATGTGGCCACTCTGCTTATTGATGTACCCATCCAATTGAAACTGGGCTTCGTTGCTAAACCAAACCATATTCATATTGTTTTTCAATCGTATCGACAATAGTGTTGGCGAAACACAAACGCTGTTTAATGGTAATTACGCTCAATGGTTGATGAGTTTGAATTTTGTACTAAAAGAGATGCAGGGTCTTGAAAAAAAATTGTTTCAAAGTCTCCCGGTTGATTCCGACCTGTTACGAAGCTGATCGATGTCCTTGGGCTATTTCGAAACACAGTTCGTGTTGTCTCGAAATTTTCAGGCATTTTCACTTTTGGTCGACGGCCCACATTGGTAGCGCATTCATCAAAAACACTGTAAGTTCCCCCGAAATTTTTAATCAAGATTTTTTTTGCTGTAACGCTTGGTCCAGTTGTCTTCAGCTTGCACTCGATCGCAAATTTCCTTTGAGCCGCAATCAGGCTGTTATAACTTGACGATGAATATTTGATGAGAAACTCTGTATTTCGCCATTTTGAAAGAATCATGAACAATAATACACGTGCACATGTTCAAACGTATTCCCAACATACACTGCATTATTTAACCGCCAAGTTTTAGCTGAACCTGCCAATGGTTAAAAAGCCATCAAGCGGTTTTTCTCCACATAGCTCAATAACTGTCACAATACAGTTCTCAGATGTTCATATTGACTAACCGACTAGTTCTTCAATATTTATTTAAGGCTAAGGATGAAGTTAACCGTCTATTAATGTCTCCTAAAATGTGCATTTGAATTAATTTGCAATCTTTAATGGACACTGCATTGGTCTAAAATTCTGGATTCAGTTTCTAGCCATTTAAAAGGAATGTTTTTATTAGAATCGAATCTTTGATACTAAGCTAGTGCTTTGTTTTAATGGTAGTTCAGCGTATATTTCATACCTTGGAAAGGATCCTTTCATAAACGAAAAATATAAATAAATTAATAATAAAAGTAAAAAATATAAGAAAGAAAATAAAAGAATATTTGATAGGACACATCGGGTAGAGGAAAGAAGAAACAAGAACGCTCAGTTCTTGAAAAATCGTAAAATTAACGGTTAACTAATATGTAACAAATACACAGTTTTTTTAATTGAATATATATACTCGCAATCTGTTACCTATTCCAGAGTAAGCAGGAGGAAATGCAAAATGTGCACTTGTCTAATCCACTAATCATATATAACATTTCAAACTTCGAATAAATTAACCTTATTGTAAAACTATTGTTCATGCTAGGTCCTTTTAAAATATTTACTTCCCTTTTTTACCTAATTAAATGCCTTTGTTTCCTAGTTAATGCCTTTTTTTGCCTGTTGCATTCAAGGAAATGTTTTTCTGGATAATTCAAAAATGCATTTTTCTCTAGTATTACCTTTATTTTTTTTAAAGATCTTATAACCTTTAAGAGATGATATCCTCTCAATGTCCTGAGAAATCCATCCCGCGGATAAATATTACAAAGGCGTACGAATAAACACGAGAAACAATCCTGATAGGTTTCCTATTTTACTCATTTCATTTGATAAGATAGCAATGATGTAGATGTGGACATTTTAAGGCGCTGATAGTAAACAATTTAATATTAATGTGCTTAAATTTGTTTCATAGATTCTTGAATCAACATTACAATTTTATAAATCAGATACTTGATCTGATATTTTTTTTTCAAATGTGATTCATGCCACCAAATTAGTAAACTGAACCTAAACATTATTTTATTCTGCAATCCCTTGTTGAACTATGCTCAGCTCATGAATAAGTGTTTCGTTTTGCCCAACAAGAAGTTTGGTTCCGCTTTGAACAAGGCTTTATTTATCTGAGTATCTACCGCAACTGAGGATGCCTTTACAAGGCAGTGTCTATGGCTCATTGAACCTTTTGTAAGATTCTCGTTTCCGAAATGCGGTCCCCTTTGAGATAAACTTCATGATGGATGGGATTTAGATTGGTTGCATTCTCTCCGAATAATTTGAATGCCTATGCGAAGTATTTATCTTCTTCAGTTTTGATAAAGAAGGCAGAATATATGAACTAATGTAGTACTCTGTTCAACAGCTTCTTAAATAAAGCAAGATGCATCATTTACATATGCACAAGAAATATTACAATGTGTATGGGCAAAGTTTTTATTCTATTTACACTGATGTATAAGTTGTTATAAAAGAAAAGATTTCCTGAATAGTTAAGAAGAACAAAAAAAAATATAAAAGGGTGAGTTTCCATAAATAACTACTAAAAAAGAGAATAATGTAATTTTAAAAGTGGTAGTTTGTTTTGATGGATATGTTCATAATATTGACTACCAAAATGAGTTATTAAAGTATAAATTCTCAAGTCATTCAGTGAGCTTAACCATAGATTATATTGCTTTATAGAAGAATTATTTTTTAAATAAGGTGTAGAGTCATTAGGATGTTTGATGCTGAGAGACGTCAAAAATGAGCAATGCCTTCGGTGGGACTCGGACCACGGACCTTTCTAGTACGCGTTGATCGTGCTGACCACTACACCGCGAAAGCACACGAAGAAGGCGGGAGAAACACCTTATACACTCCCCCTTTTTGTCCCTGTTCGGGCGCCACTTGTAGAGACATAAGGTTATTTCGAAGCAGAAGCAGTGAAAATGATCAACGTTTTCGCCGGGACTCAAACCACGGACCTCACGAGTACGCGTTGAGAGTTCTCACCACTACACCACGAAAGCACACGAAGAAGGCGGGAGAAATACCTTATAAAGGTACGAAAGAAATGGCTACACACTCTATGTACTGAAAATGTACTTGTTAAGCTATTTTAGACACGCATTTCTAATTGAAAAATGAAATAAGGTATACAATTTAACAAAATAATCTTCACAAACACAATGGGTTAATTTCTAGATTGGAAAAAAGCGATGTTTATGGTACAGGCGAAGATTGATTTTTATATACACTGCTCGACATTGAAAATGCAACACCAAGAATCAGTGGGCAGAAAGTGATGAAATTTGCAAAAACGACAGAGACAGCAAGCAGCAAAAAGTGATCTTTATTTCAAAATGATAGTCAGAATACAGAGCGAGAACGGCGTTGGCTCTGTAGGATGTAGGACCATCGCGGACAGCGATGCACGAAGAAACACGTCTAAGGTATAGAGTCAATAAGAGTGCGGATGGTGTCCTGATGGATGGCTCTCCATTCTCTTTAAACTATTTGCCACAGTTCGTCTTCTGAACGAAGCAGGAGCAGAGTCTGCAAACGGCGTCCAATCACATTCCACAGATGTTCTATTGGTGACAGGTCAGGAGAGTACGGTGGACAGGGAAGCATCTGTATACCTCGCAGAGCATGTTGGCAGATCCGAGCACTGTGTGGTCGGGCGTTATCTAGCTGAAAAATTGCATTAGGCAGCCACTGAAGATAGGGGATTGCCACTGGCCGTAGTACATTATCCAAGTATCGTTGGGCCGTCATAGTGCCCTGAATACGAACTAGAGGTGACCTGGAATCATAGGCAATAGCGCCCTAAACCATTATGCCACGTTGTCGCGCGGTGGGGCGTTCCACAGTTACTGCCGGATTTAGATCTGTCTCCATGTCGACGCTACACACGTATGCGGCGACTATCACTGGATAAACAGAAGCGTGACTCATCTGAGAACACGATGTTTCGTCATTCTGTCATCCACATCGCTCCAGGCAAGTGCCTGCAGTAGAAAAAAAATATTCTATGAATCCACAGCAGTCTTTTTATATTCCGGCAAATGAAACACATGCCGGGAACGTCGTACAAATTGTCGCATTTTAAAGGGTTTCAAAGGATTTACATGAGTTCGTTTATTTCTCCTACTCATACAGTTAATCATTCAATGCAGGTAAGGATCATCCATGAGGCTGAGACTCGTGTTTTTATAAATTTTCTTCTACACGTTCCATATCTTTTCTATTGTCTTTACCATTTTTGCTAACTCCTCATCCAAATCAAAAGTAACTCCAAAAAACTCTCCTGAAGAATAGAAGCCCTTTTAAGAGGAAATTTTCTTATTTAACACCAGACCTAATTATTAATTAAACGGTACCGTCTGATGCAACCACGTCTTATTTGAACATCATTGGTCCATCGCAATCTACTACAACCTTTTTGGAACCAGTATATCAAAGTACCAATTATTTTGTTATTCAAGATACAACGCTTGGAAATATAAACATATCATTCTTACATTTTTTTTGTTCAGCTGCCAGATTCCAAAGTACAATGAAATCCCGACTCCCAGAAACTTCGTGCCCGATGTCAGAGCGGCGTTGTCTATCGAGAGGCCCGGACATTCACATTAGAATTCATGTTGCATATAAAATATGATCTTCAATATTTTAGAACTTTTGTAGCTGCTGCGTATCTATGTGTTTTCTGTTTTGAATTTATATTGATCATAAGCAGAGATAAATTGATAATTATTGTGCAAGCATTGTTTGAGAAGTTAAAGTTACATTCAAATGTATTGTAGATGCAACTGGTATAACATTGTCGTTTTTTCCACCATAGCGACTTTCGCAGCGGATCTAAGAGCTCATCAGCCGCTCCAGGAATATGAAATACGTAAAAAATAGAATAAAATGATATAGCAAAAGTAAAATAAAAATAAAAGAACCGGAAATTACATTCTAAAGGAAAATCTGCGAAGTTAAATTTGAATCTCATACAGATCTCACGTGAAGTCATTGTTTTGACGAACGAAGAAAATAAAGTACAAACGGAAATAATTAAATCTTGCATTACTGCTTTTATACAAATGTAGTGTCGAATTTCATAGTCAATATTCTGATGCCTTGGCTTAAATTATATTTATTGCGGAAAATAACAAAATGATATGTAAGTTTGTAATTTTACAGTTCGTTTCTATTTTTTACTTTATTTTTCTATATCATTTATTTTATTATTATCAATAATATGCGTCAACCTGGGGCTAGTGATTTGCGTCTCCGCACAAAAATATTCAGACAACTCTGCTCTATAAAGCCTTCACCTGTAAGTGAATACCAATTGAAATATGATCGTAATTAATTTTGTCCTAATAAATGGTAATCATATATGTTAAGACCTTATCAGTCATACAGTTCTCTGGAATTTCATTTAATTAAAATAATATAATAGGTTTTGGCTTAGATCTCTGGGAAACGGAGTAACATGAACTCTGAAGATTGATTTCAAAATCTGCGAGTTAATAAATTAAAAAAAATATATTTTAACTGGAATCTAACTTTAATTAGTTATTAACTGATATTGAAATTTGAATTTAACTAACATTTAAATCTTAAACTCAGCTCCAACGCAACTGAGATTGCTAATAAAGTAATTAAATAAAATAAATTTGGAAATAATTCATAAAATTATGTGAACTATGTAAAATGTATAAAAAAATATATCAAAAATTGTTGCGTCTAATCTTCGAAAAAATGCTCCAGTTGCACTTTGTGGGGAAGGAAGACTTTTCAACAATTCTTTATGCATTTTTAACAGTCTTTTTAATTTTCATGAATGTGTACAAATATTTCTGTTTTTGTTTCAGTTTTGAAATATTTTTGTTTTAATTTTGCTCTATGTACTTCCTATTGAAAAGCTGCTTTACTTTCAGGACCTAATTTAAATTTAAGTATTATCTATTGGTTATTTAATAAATTTCGCAGGAAACTGAGCGAGTTTAATAATATATGTTATCTTAATTTAGAATCTCTGAACTTTTGTTTCTAAATATGTGAGATTTAACAAAATACGATGCCTGCTTCAAAAATAATGGGCGACCCCAAAATAAACAATTCTAGATTTCGTGTTCTTCCACTGAACTCATCTGTTATTCTGTTATCCCAAATTCGAGATCTCTCTATCATAATCTTTCGCTGCTTGAGAAATGAAACTAAAGACCAGATATTTTGTCTCTGCAATTTGAAAAATGAAACTAAAGACCAAAATTAACAGTTATATTTTGTCTCTACAATTGCATCTACTTCGGTATAAATACCGTTCGCAAGTTAATTACGTCATTCCTTTACATAGTTTCCGCCACTGCTAAAATATCCCCGCTGCAATGCCCACTTTCTCAAATGACGTCGTATCCCTCTAACTGCGTATGCAGAAATCATAGTAATTGATTATGATCTAAAAATGTATCATCCACTAAGAAAATTATTTGATATGTTTGAAAACAAAGATTCGTGATATGTTGAAATCCAGTTTCGTTATCTTCGTCAGTACGCCAACCATGACGACTACCAGCTCTTAAAAGTACCCGTAATCCTCCTACGAGTTATAATTCTCACTCCCTCACTCACTCACGCACGCACATATATATATATATATATATATATCAAACTACTATCAGCGTTAAACATAAAGCAACGGAAAGCGCAGCTAAAGAGGGAAGCTATACCGAAGATAATACTCGGAACTCACGAGGAGGTAACAGCGAATAACAACAACTGAGAGTAGATGCTCTCTTCGGTCTTAAAGTTTTTCTAGAGATGTCGAGATTGTTCTAGTACTTTCTGCGTTTTAAAATTACTGGAAGGCAACATGAGTGTCGAATTACAGTTTGAACTAATATAGCGATAAGTTACATTTATTCAATTACGACATTTATTACGGTGATACAAGAACCGGATCCAAATGTCGCCAAATGATCACCAAGATTGGGGACTTTTGTTGATTTCTCCCCACATTTGGCCGCAAAATTAAGACGCCAAAACTGGTGGCAGCCTGGTTACATCTCGCCAAATTACCGAGAAACCCATTTTACTAAATATTAAATAGATTTGCCGCTGATTTGTAGCTTTCCGGCATAGCTCGTGTATTTAGATTTTTAATGTTACATTATGCAAAAGAAATACTACAATTTTACTTATTATTTCACTAAAATTACCTATCTAAATACAAAATTTATAACAGTGCATATATATATATATATGCTAAAAAAGAAGAGTTTTGCATTCAGTTATTATTATGTTATTTAATTTACTAAAGCGTCCAGAATGGGTCGTCTAAGGCAGGTGTCGCATAAAAAAAAAAAAAAAACTATGTGAAAGTTAAAAAAGATAAAAAAATGTAGATGTGAAAGTGATAACACCGTAACTAAAGCGTATACTGTTTCTGAAGAGGGCCTTTTATGATAAATATAGGACAGTAAAGGCTAGTATAAGGATACACTAATATTACGATATTATTTATATTTCAAAGGACTTGCTATATATCAGTAGCTTTTTTTGTTACCTACATAAAGTACTATTTCTGCATATATTTTATATAGTTATAAATCAAAACTTTGTAAATCATATTCTGAAACATTTAGGGAACTTCTACCCCAGAAGGAGAAATATCCGAGTAAATAAAATCTGTATATAAAGCAAAATACAGTAAATAAGAAATTCTGATGCGCAAAGAGGATCAAGATGGTTGATGTCCTTCTCAGTGGAATAGTATTATATTTTCTTGATCTGCTCGTTTTTCAGAACCTGCCACTTTACGAACTCAAATGAACACTATTAATTATATTACTTAATCATCGGGGTAACTTAATATGTACAAAAAAGTAATTAAAATTTATTTGAAAAAATTTCAATCCCAAAACAAATAAGCTCTTGTCATAAATGAAACAAAATAAAAGTAAACCTTGGAACTATAGTATTAATGTGGCAAGTAATGCAGCTTTTAAATTTCACACAAAATAATAAAAATAATTATGATAATTTGTATGTAACTTGATTTTTAACATTTTAATCTATGTTTGTATCTATCTGTCTCTATACATTTCTGAATATATGTGGTAATGATGTGGTAAAATTTGTTTCGTTGCAGGTAAGCTACATTTTTTGACACGAATCAAATTATTACATCTACCCTATACAAGGTAATGATATTTTTCCTTTTTGGTGTTCTTTTTGCATGCATTTACCACTTTCATGAAGCATTTTTAATGCACATTTCTGCAATTTTGATTATAAGCTTTTTAATGAATGCTATGTTTTGTAGTAAATGGATTTACGGGCTTTGTAATAAATACGTTTGGAATCAGTTATCATTCATATGTGTTCTTGCCGAAGATAGCTCAAACTTATTTAATGAAACTTAACTTCAGTAAGTGGACTGTAATATTAACAATAACAAATTTATTTTAACAAAACAACATTATTGAATACTAGCACACGCATGTGCTTTAGTTACCTATGTAACTTAGCTAAGAGCGAGCAACCATATGCTCTTACATCAAGACAATCTGCATAGATACTAATGAGCAAAAACGGAATATCTTTAGGGTTACACTGAAGCCAAAATGTGCTTGGCGTAAAACAACGCTGCCAAGCAATGCTCTTTTCAGACACCGAACAATATGAGTTATCTAAAATTCATTATTTCTCAATAATCTGCCTTCAAAATGCTATTCAGTGTATTTGTGTACATATACTTTACTTTTTGGTCATTTTTAAAGATGTAATTTATGTACACTTAAATAAATATATATTCGTTAAATTCGGAATGTCAGTAATAACATGTAAGATTCCCAAATGTTAATTTTAACACATTTTAGTCCACGTGTGCAAGCACGTATGGCGTCAAACAATGTATCATTTCGAAAGATACGTAAGCATTAAAACGTTCAACTGCTTAGAGCGATACTGACATTTATATTACGTAACTCAGGTTGAATTTCGCTTTCAAGTCTTAATAAATTAATTGGATTTCAAAGTATGAAATTATGTTACCAATTACAATCTAAACACAAGTAGCTAGGCTATCATTTAAGAGAAACACACCATTAATTTGTATTGCTAAACACAGCAATCAATCAATGAGGCTTAAAGTTACATCCTAATCTTTTATTAATGCATTGCTAATGGATTAACATTCATAACAGACAAATGATAATTCTCTGTAATATTACATACTTTCTCTATAATATTAGAGGAAAGTTAACTTTCATGTTGGCATAATAATACGTGTCTTATGGAATATCATCGAGTACTTTAGATTCAAGATATTTTCTGATGCCACGTAAAAGTCTAACGTCTGTAATTAACTAATTCAAAATTATTAGTGTACATTAACTTTGAATACATTGTTGCGTGGTATTGGCTCCTAGGGATCGCCTTAATATTTAGGTCAGATTAATAGAAAGTAATTGGCTGTCTATTGAAACAGACAACAGCCCATGGAGCAAAGTGAAAAGCTATAAATAGCCCAAAGGGAATACCAGCCATAAGGCGAATTATCCTCAACAGGTAAAAAATTTCATTAATCACCAAAATCATTCAGCAAATTATAAAGCTATGATCGGTGAGCAGAAGCTCAATACAGCCTTACTACTGTGAATTGAAAAACTGAGCTAAATGACACATCTCTCTACTCGTCGAAAAAACATTCTTCACTTGCTCATTGGCAGGGGTTTTCGAACAATTTTTCATACATTTTATATCAGTTTTGTTAACTTCATTGAATGTGTGTTAATTTTACTGTTTATGTTTCAGTTTTGAAATGTTCTTGCTTTAATTTTGATCTGTGTATTCCCTTCATGATCTAATTTTAATTTAGTTATCTGTTGGTTATTTAGCTAATTTCGCAGCGATTTTAAAATTATATAAATCATCTTAATTTGAAATTTCTGAACTTTTTTGTGTATAATATTCTAAATAGACGTTTTTACATTTAATTATTCTTATATTCAGCCGTTATTTAACTTCACATAGAAACGCAGTTGAAAGTCACAAGGTTGACATTGCCGTCCCTCTGCATTGGCCGAGGAGAGCCCAACCCACCTCGGACAACTTTCGATACTAATCACGTAACGTCCCCAAGATCAAGAGACAGACTGGACAGTATCAGGACAGTCCCAGTCAAACGTGAAGCAATCACCGAATATATGATGGCTTTAGTCCTGCGAAGACTGATTATTTACCCCAGAGGTCGAGGCTGTCTAAAGATAGGTCTAGCCAGTTGGCTGGATAAAACACCCAGTCTCTTACCATAAATGGTTGGTTACGGAAATTCCAACCCAGTCGAACTCCAGGGATAGTGTCTGACATCACCAGCCCAAAGGAAATCCACGAGTAGGCCGATATCGAAATGCGTTACTGCCTCGGCAGCTGTACCCACTCCCAGAAGGTCCAGATGGAACCCCGAAACTCCTTCCATAAAATGGTCGGTTCCGAAGACCCAAACCTTTCCAACCTCAAGAGAATAACAGCCAACTTCGCCAGTTGAAATATATAAGATTGTTTTGGCAGTTCTGAAAACTTCGTGAAACACCATTCTTAGGCTTTGGAAATATGTTTCCCAGAAGCTCCCAGAATATCGCTAATTTGGGAAGAAATCTCAAAATGCTGTAATAGGCGGTAAAAGGATTTCTGACTTATGGAGCTAGTTCTAAGTAAGCAATTTTTTCAGCTCAGGGATCCACATATTCAACAATAAATGCCTTAAAATGTAATAGACGAAATAAACGTTTAGAAACTAAACTAAGGAATAGAAATGCGACTGAATAAAAGCATTGAATAAAGATTTTAATTAAAGAAAGATAAATAAGCAAATAAATAAATGAAAACAATACAGAATGTTAGAGACATGCATAAAAATTAAAATTCAATCAAAGAAAAGCAAATATTTCCGAAGCTTGCACAAAACATCCATGTAATCTATACGAACAATGTACTAAATTAAAACAATTCAGAATAACTACTCTTCTTTAAAATCGCTGTGCAATACATTATGAAGACTAAGAAGCATCTAGAAAGTGATACTGATCTAGAATGTTTTAAAATATTATAAATTAAATTATTTTTTCCTTAGATATCGAATTCTGTGTCATACAAAAATTTACTTATTATTATTTTACTCAAACGATAACTATCTGCTTTATAGAATAAGTATAAATAAAAGGACGAAAATATCTAAATATCTTTCTCTAATAAAATGTTTTCATATACTACTAAAACGTGAGTTGGTTTAACTATTGAGTTTCTTTGTTGACTCATGGGTACTCATCTGGTTCCATAACATGCGGATCTTTAATATTATTTCTTACGTCTCTCTCTCTATATATATATCGTACTTTATACCTCCCAAAACAAAGCAAAGAGAAAAGGTTTCCATAAATGTCCAGCCAAAAGTTTCTTAAGAGAATTTGAGAAGACTGTGAACGACTAAAGCTTTTACCTGGAAAACATAAAAGTTTGTTCTAGCTAAGTAAATAACACAAATGGTTGTATTGTCTTTCCAAGAAAGGGCTTTCTCTCAAAATCAATTCCCATATTACACTAAAAGATTTATTAAACTTCGACTAAAGCATTTGTCTTGTAGCTACTTGAATTTTGCTAAAGATAGGCAAGAATCTTCAATATTAATAAACGTTTTGGTTTTACACAGGCGCTGCGTGCTTTGCCATAAAAATCTTATTTCTATAAACAACTAAAAGTCATTTTGTAAGATGATTAATAGTTTAAATTTTCTCTTTATGTTATTTCTCCACATCGACATTAATATACTAGATTGCTCAAATAGTTTTACCCAAGTATACTGTGTTGTATTACGCATTACCGTGTTACTCAAATATATGAATATTTTTGCGAATGCCCAGATGCGGTGAGATAGCTTCCTCTGAAAGCGGGATTAGGATTCTCATAGAGTGGCAGGGTTTCCAGATTGGATGCGAAATCGCTCATTTGGAGATATTTGGTAACGAAACTGGCGATATGCCATAGAAGGGACGAGAACATTCTAAAACGCATTTATAGCGGCTTTCTCGGCAATATTTTTTGAAGTTAAGTTAATGCTATATATACACTGCCTGTCCTGGGAGAGAGTAGTGTAGTAGTAGTTCCTTGTGTCGAGAGATTAGTTCAGAGTGATCGACCGAGTTGAGAGCTGTACTTTAGTGCTTTGCTGCTAAGCTGTTTTCACAGTTATAGCCTGAAGGTTTCGTTGCTGATTGTTTCAGCGCCTTTATCTTAGTTTTTTGACGACTTTAAACGTGTTTCGAACACTCCTATGTAATACTGGCGAATAAATTGTGATTTGATGCTTCATCAAGTGTTATCATCAATTATTCCGAATCCATGAACCCGTAGAACGCAACAATATTAACTGGAAAATTATTAACTTGAACGTATGTGATTAATAAATACTCAAACTTCTTGATAAAGGCATTTTAGAGCAAAAACAAATCTGTTAATTTACGCGAAATGCTTTTTGTTAAAAGGAATCGTCTTAGATTTTATTGCTTAGAGATTAATAAAAAAATTCCATCTAACAAATCGTTCTGCGTTTTCTTGGGATTAATAAAGCCCCAAAACGAGTCTTGTCAAGAAAATAAGAAATAAAAATTATTCATAGCTAAAAACATGATTAATTGTTCTCCAACATCTATACAACTGAAATATTCGTTTGCTTAGAAAATTATTCAAGAATTACTCAGTAGGATTCTAAAAAAATTCAGTATCTTCGCTTGTTTGTTATTCCTTCCAGCTATTTTTCTTGCTACATGTGACGTCATTTGAATATTTTAAGGCTTAATTTTCTTGTTAATTAATATCAGCTTCCCTTTTAAATTTTCTGTTATTTTAATTCTTTTCATTTAAGTGGTTTGATTATAATTTCTCCCCTTTTACGTTTGGTGAATCTATCGTTTCTTTTAAAAACTCAAGTAATGAAATAATGTTTTCGAATGTTTCCATATCTTTGACAAAATAAATGTACACATTATTTAATTGAGGAGGTTAAAAATAATAATGCCTTTGAATAATAATTTGTAAAAAATTTTAAATATAACAGGAAACTTTCTTAAAGACACATTAATATTTCTTAGTAAATTTCAAACGTTTATGCTCTGTCGATATTATAAATCTTCCTAGCCATTTAGAGGTATTAAATTATTTTGGTTTAGAGCTTCATTCTCAGCAGTCGGAATAATTGTATTTCCGAAACTGAAGATATTATTTAATATATTCAGCAGAAAGTAGTATTTTTAAATTGCTTCAAATTTGAGAACGTTTAGACAGTTGTATCTTATTTTAAATATATTTAGCGCTATTAAGATATTAAGATAAAAGATTGAATTAAGTAATTGAGGTTATTATTAAGAATGCTATTAAGATAAAAGTAGTTTAAAATATTAATCGATGGCTAAGTGTGTTCTTGTTACTATTTCTTTCTGAACTCATATAGCACAGGACAGGTTTGCCAAGGGACAAAGTAAATACGATATAATCATCAGTAAATATCCTTTAAAAATTCAAATCCTAGTATACAGAAGAAGAAAACACAATAAATTATTCCAACTTATATGAAAATACCTCAGAAAACCGTTTCCTTAACCCTTAAAAACTAAGCAACAAGCAGATTATTACGAATAACAAAAATATCATGTGTTTTGGGTAGGTATGATAATTTTAGAATAAATTCCTCTGTTGAATCTATGATAAACATCAATGAAAAATAAATATATAATTAAAGCGATTTTGTCGTTTCCTTCCCGAAAGTAACTGCTAAAAAAGAACATATTCTAATTATTCCATTCACTGTTTGATAACTCAAAATGTCTCTCAAATGTTCAGTGAGAACAATTGTCTAATAACAGGTAAGATGACTGCAAATTGAACCGCAGACTTCACAATAACGGTCCATATTACATTGAAATTATTTACCAGTCATTAACATTATTTTTCATATTTTGTAAGAGTGAATTCTTAAGGCTTTAAAAAACGGCAGAAGAATATCATGGAAAGTATATATTCATGTAAGATAATTTGCTATGTGCGTTTTCAGAATATGCCCAAATATGTTCTTGGAAATTTTCGTGATCTAACAGGCAATTACACGTAAACTGTTATTTTGTTCTGTCGGTGTTTCTCAACCTGCATATTGGCCATATTTATCATCCATAAATTTGAACTCTATGCCCACTGTAAGAATAAGTGGGTAAACAAAAAAGTGTAAATTTCTGTTGTAATGCTAGATTACGGATCCACTAGAACACATGAAGGGCAGCTTGACTGATCAAAATTGCCACCAGCTTTTTCACTCTGCTGAACTTTGACCACTCTCTTTACAGAATATAATCACATAATACTAATATAATGTGTTAGAAAAACCGTCGAAAATAATTATGTTAGCTAAATATTAACGTTTCTGGAAGCAGATTTGATTTCATTAATTTAAATTCTTGCGCGGGACGTAAATGTGTAATTCACAAAACACCAAAAAGGGTCTTCAACAACTTTTATCTTAGCATACAACTTGTTGCTGTTGCTTATGTTCACTTATCTGACGTAGTCAGCCCAATCCACGTAATTCCTCCTGGCAAGGAACGCTAGATTACGCCTGTCATTTGCAACAGCCATGAGCACCTAACGGGTGACAGTGCGATTTGGCTCAGTTCCGCCCCTAATTTTGATGCAGCGCACCCCGGGGAAAGGGACGAATCCGAGGGTCTCCCACTTCTCTCCCCTTCCAACAAACCACGCAAGGGGACTTCCAGTTCGTTGCTTATTTAGAGTGCCGTTCGCCGCACCGACACTATGCATTTACAAACATCCATGCTTTCTCCGAGATTCGAACCCGCACCCTTCGGCACGGCAGTCAGCGACGCTAACCACTATAACGGTTGGGCGGCTACATGCAACATAGCATTTTGAAACCTGTAAGGTATGTTTTCAGGATTGGATGTCTTGCTGATCTCCCTTTGGAAGTAAAGAATTACGAAGCCAGTTTCTGAGATCTATGTGACCTGCAACTCCTTGCATTTTTGCTTTTAACGTAATGATGGGACAGCAGGTTTTTGAAAATCCTCTGATCTCTCTTGTAATAAGACCAAAATCTGAGCAATGAACTATGTTACATCTTAATGTGTTTCTTCACATCAGCATGTATTCTATTGGCTTCGGCATTTCTACAGCTTTCCACACATTTTATCCAGATGATTCCATCTACTTATTATTTACGTCATTTCTATTCCATATTTCTCACCTGTCATTCAAGATTTTAAGCAAGACAAAGTATTCAGGCAGGGGGGAAGAAATTATCTCCTTTTCTCTTTGTAAATATACAATTTTCCTTTTAAAACGTTGTCTAAGTTAAAGACAAATTTTGCTTGAAAGTAACTTCTAACTAGCGCGTTCCTCTTCTAAACACTTGTAAGGTCGGCAATTAGCAGATACCTCCTCTTTACCCCAGATGTTTTTATTGTATGTTATTTTTTTATTATATGTTATACCTGCCCTCTTACGTATTCTATGCACTTTTTTCAACAATTTCCTACTTCCTCATTTTTTTCTGTGCGAATTTAGTCTATTATACGATACGGTAACGATTTCCCACAGCACTCAGTGGGGTGCAAATGTTTATATTCAGCTACAGGCTTTGAGCTATACTTTATATGCAGCTACAGCCTTTGGACAATGAGATAAATAATACAGATTCCTTCTTTTTCCTATTTATTCATCTGTTCCGAAATCCTAAGTCTTTGATACAATTTTGTTCGCTTTACGTTAATACAAGATTTGTATTGAATATTAACCAAGTTTCAGGCTTAAGGGGAAACAGAAGTTTTGAATTTTAAGAGAATATATTTAAACAATTATTTTTAAAAGATTCATTACACTTATAAGGTGTTTTCTCTCTCCTTCCCTCATTCCTTCGTGGGTAACTGCAGGTACGCTTGACATGTATTTCGAAATTCCCTGACTTTGAAAAATATTCTAAATAACTCTGCAAGTTGCGTCCGAACTAAAAGGATGGTGGACAATAATCCGTCACCACCAGGATTTGGCGATCAGTTCCCTCATCGCAAGTCGCCGTATAAGGTATTTTCTTCCTCCTTTCCGCATACCTTCGTGGTTTAACTGGAAGCACGCTCAATGCGCATTCGGGAGATCCGGAGTTCGAATCCAGGTGAGGCACTGCACATATTTTCTGTATTCTAAAAGTCTAATGATTACCACTTCAATGATAAGATATTTTAACGCAAGACTCGTTAAAATATGAAAAATGTGTATTTCTACACCATGATTCTATTCCAGTTTGACGTTTCACGGCCAGCTGGTAATGCATCAAAGTCTGTTACTGTCCGTGTAAACTAAATTTTTGTGAGATTTAATTTAAACCTGCATTGACAGGTTCTGATGAATGAATGAGATAAACAGAAGTTATCTGTCGGTAGAAAGGTTCTTTCAGCTATACCTGATTTTGAGGGACTTTGTAAATTAAAGCAAATATTTCGTTTCATTATAATTTTTATATGTTCTTCTGAGAACATGTGTTTTTAACTAAATGAGTGTGATATTTCTAAAAATAATTTGAATAATATAATTTCTTCAAAACAATATAAGTCTTACAGGAAAGAAAGTAGGAAGGCTAATTTTGCCTATTCAGCTTTAACAGACCTACTGGATTTGTTAACTTCAGTTACTAATAATTTCAAACATCAATATACTGCTCGCATTGCTGTCTCTAATACTGTGCAATGCTTCTTTTCTGAATTTAATTATGTAATTTTCATAAAAATGTATGGCATCGAAACATAGAAACTAATTAAAGTTTCAACATTTTTGAAGCATTTTCTCGGGGATTCTAGAATTATTTTAAACTGAATGAAGCACTCAGAAGTTTTAATACATATAATGTAAATTAATTTAAAAAATGAATAAAAAATCTGAAAGCTTTCAGATTCTACATTACACCCAAAAGGCATTTTTTTAACGCTTGTGTGTTACCTTTATTTATTAAATATCTTATTCTTAGCACTTAAACCATAAAATTTAGTTCAACGGCTGTATCGCAAAATAATTTTAAAATGAGCATATCTTAAGAACTTCCGACATCGTTGAGTTTGTTAATCAAAAATTCCTTGTCTGACAAAATATAAAATAGATAATAAAACAAATTCCAACTTAGGGCTTCCGGATGCCGCTATTCGGTAGAAGATTACATTATTCAAAATCTGATGGCACTAGGTACGGTTGTTTTATCACAGTAAGAGAAAAATACATACATTTATGCAGATTCTTCATTACTTAATTTCTTTAAATATAATACACGGATATAATATTTGGTGGCAACAGTTTGAAAAGGGAATCAACGCAGATCGTGAATCGAAGCAAAATGACAAAACGAAATTAATAGCCCTTCTGGGCTAACGACCTTTGGGCTAATAATCTAGATATTAAGATGAAATCTGATTATTGTACGAAACGCTGCTTTAAAATGCAGGATTTGTGCATCTAAAATTGGCTGAATTTACGGTCTATTCACAGTTTAGATGCTCGTCAAAACAAAACATGGGAACAAAATGGTTGCAATGCAAAATTCCAGCAAGAACAAAGTTCATTTTAAGAATATGATCCTTTCAATTTAATTTAATTTGTGTTAAAATTTTTATATCCATAGTTTTCTTTTTAATTCTTTTTTTCATTGATGTCAAATACGAGGGGTGATCCAAAAAAAAGTTTACAAGGCAAATGAAAAAGTATTTATTAACAATAGAAACAAGATACAAATGGGAATCAAGAGACACATCTGGCCTTCATTTTTCCACATAGTCGCCAAACCTGTTTAGGCATTTGTTAGAACGTTCGACCAACTTGTTTATCCCGTCTTGGTAGTAATCAGGGCCCTGCTCATTGAGGCATTTCTCGGCAGCTGTTTTCACTGCATCGTCTGAGGTGAACCGTATTCCGGATAAGTATCGCTTCAACGCCGGAAAAATGAAATAGTCACTTGGAGCCCAATAGGGCTGTATGGGGGGTGATTCCAGACCTCCCACTTGAACCTTTGCAGCAATTTCTGAGTCTGGCGAGCTGTATGAGGCCTGGCATTGTCATGCAGAAGAATGACTCCTTTGCTCAGTAATCCAAACCGTTTTCGTCGGATGGCTTTACGCAATTTCGTTAAGGTGGCACAATAACGATCGGCCTTAATGGTACGGCCGCGCTCCAAATACTCGATTAGGATAACACCAGTCGTATCCCAGAAAACGGTTGCCATCACTTTACCGGCAGAGGGTGTGACCTTAAACTTCTTCCTCGTCGGTGATCCAACGTGTTTCCACTCCATCGTGGCTCTTTTGGATGTGGGGGTGAAATGATGAAGCCTTGTTTCATCATCGGTAACGATGCGATCAATGAAGTGTTGGTCGTCTGAATGGTATCGCTGAAGAAATGTGAGGCTGCACATCATTCGAGTGGCCTTATGCTCCGCGGACAACGCACGTGGAACCCAGCGGGCACAAACTTTGGAATATCGCAACTCATCTTTTACGATACACTGAACGTTACCATAATTCAGGTCCAACTCTGAAGCAATCTCACGCACCGTTACTTGTCGTTCCCTTTGGATGATTTCTTCAACACGTGCCGTGTTGATATCCGTTTTTGAAGAACTTGGACGGCCGCTCGCTTCCATATTGCGGTTTTCCACATGCTCCCTGCCCGCTTAATAAGAACGACACCATTTCGCTACCTGTTGTCTACTCATTGCTTTGTCCCCGTATACCTCAACGATCTGTCTGTGAATTTCGGATGCGGCCACATTCTTGGCCCATAAGAATCGAATTACGGCTCGCACCTCTATGCGAGACCACTTTTCTAGACATCGTGCCATTACTGCTGCTCTTAAGTGTCTGCGTACTGACGCTACTTACTCGTAGAACCGCTGTAGGACAACTAGCGCCATCTGTCAAACCACCCTGGGTGGAAATATTCGCTCCACAATTATTACGTTTCAAATGCTTCTGCTTGTAAACTTTTTTTTTGGATCAACCTACGTAGTTCCTGTTTAGAATTCTGTTTACAAAATTTCCTGTACACATGATTGCATCAAAAGTTAATGTTTTATAATCTTAGAATTTTACTTAGAATCTTAGAATGTTAAAATACAAGTTTAGAAAAATAAAAATTTTATGAAAAAATATTTATTAAATTGATAAACTCATTTTAAAAATCAATTTAATGCTTTAAAATTATAGATTATAAAATTTAAAATATTATTTAAATTTTTTATAATTCTTTAAAAATATTATTATCTTTCAAATTAAGTTTTTTTTGCTTTATGTATAGAAATATTAAATAATATCCCTTTGCTGAAAAGCAAAATGTTCTTGATGTTTTTATAGGAAGTGTAATTGTTTGAACTGAAACTTTATTAGGTAACTATGCTTTATTTTTAAAATTAAGATATTTATAAAATTTGCTATTTCTTATATTAAAAAAGGTCAGTGATATTTTTAGTAGCCATAAGGGGCATTTTGCCCAGAACAGCTATTAATTTCGTTTAGCCATTTCGCGTTGGTTCGCTATAAATGTCGGTTCACTTTTCAAATTGTTGCCATCAGATATTAGAGCTTGGTATTATATTTAAAGAAATTAAATAATGAAGAATTTGCACGAATATATGTATGTTTCTCGCAGTGCGAAAAAGGAACGTTACCTAGATCCATCAAATTTTGAATAACGTAAGCTTCCACCCGAATATGTGCATCTGGAAGCCCAAATTTGGAATTTGGAATCTTTTTTATTATCTGTTTCATATTTTGTCAAACATTAAATTTTTTTTGTTTAACAAAGCCAACGATTTCAAAGCGAGTAACAGCAACACTGTACGGACAAAACCCACATTTTTATCTCCAGCATTTGAAACTGCGTGTCGAAAATTCTAAAGATATGCTCTTTCAAATACTTTGTGATATTGCTGTTGAATTGAATTTTATGTTTAAAGTGAGAAGAACGTTATATTTAATAAGTAAACGCAAATTGTTAAAAAACGTATATAAAAAAAATATAAAATCTGAAAGCTTTCAGATTTTCTCTCTTTTTTCAATAATTTCAATTACTGTCGACGTTTAAAAGTCATTCATTGAATATTATTGAAAAATACCCTAAGTTATTAAAAATCAAATTTGTAGATACATTTTTCCAATTTTCATTTTGGAATCTACTGTTTATCTCAGAAATGGCATTGATTACAATACAAAAGAAGTAAATTTCATTTTAAAATCCCTTTTCTTTGTAGGCGAATATCGATATTTACGAAATCTCCAAAAAATCGATTTATGATGGTCTGTTAGAATATTGACAGTTTATACTTGCTGAAATTAACTTTGAATATAGCCACTTGTTAAATACTAGTTGACTTAATTCTTTTATGCAAATGTGACAAACAAATCATTTAAATTTTTATTATATTCTTATGCTAAAAATTTTGTTTTGGGTCGTCCTTTGCATTATTCAATAAAATTTTATTCACAGTTCGATTAAATGCGTAGCATTTTGAACAAGATCTAAATTAGATTTCTCCACCCGAAATTAATGTAATGAGTTTTGGCATCAGCAGACTTTCTGCCTCTGGCGAAATCAGTTTCTTTGAATGTTCTGCAGCTAAAACTATTACAGTAAAGTGAAGCGTTTTACAGCTTGGTCCAGAAACCCTTTTCCCATTTAGCTATGTTCTCATTACGATTACGAGCACAAATTTCATTACAGTGAGTATTAGTTTATTCTTTCCAGAGAAATAAACCTGATAATTAAATTAAGCTGATTTGTAAACTTTACATGAATGTGTCCCGGGTGAATGTTAACAAGGAATGCTAGCCATTTTAATAAAAAACAACGGATTCATTAACTATTAATTTATTTTCGAAAAATAAGTAAAAATACGAAAATATTACATTACAAAATACTAAAATATTACATTACAAAATACTAAAATATTATTATTACAAAATACTGAAATATTACATTACTGAATACTACAGACATAAATTTACATAGGCACATACTATATAGTAAACTGATTACAAGGAACCGAAAAATATTAGTATATTCTCTAACTAGTATTAAATTCTTCTGCTGCCTCGGGCCAATAATAGATGATAAAATCGGCTGTTTGTCAGGCAAGCGCAATTAAGACAATTCTTTCACAATACAGGTAATAATGCCATGATATTAGTAGTTTGTCAGTCTATGTAGTTGTTTAATACTACGATACCGTAACGAAACGTGATAAACAAAGCAATAAAAATGGACTATAGAGTTTGTCGCACATTTTTTAGACAATTTTGCATGGGTATAAAAAGAATCGTCTGCTTTGAAAAAAATATTTTAACTGCAGCTATATTTTTGAAAGTATAAGTTATCGTCTGCTACTTGACAGTTCTGTTTTCATGCAAAATGGCGATTTTAAAGAAGCAGTGGATGGAAGGCTGCTTTTCTGCTTTTTCCGAAGACATTTATTCGTATCTAGTTATTAAAAAAAGCAGTGAAAAACCATAGTTTTTTTATATTAAAAGCTACGATAGGTAATATTGTCAGCAAGAAAGAAAAAAACACCAAGTTTGTCTTCAAGGGAAAAATTGTTCTAAATACATATGTAAGAAAACCTGGAATGTTTCGAATGTTGCAAAGGTAAGACCTTTAATGTTAACAGAAAATCCGTTAAGTCAAAGGACAGTTGCAAAGTCATTAAAATGCTCAATGTCACATATAAAAAATTATCAGTGTTGATTTGATTCTTAAAAAGGCAAGGAAAATGTAAAATGCATTATTTTTCTACAAGATATATCACCGAAAGCAGAACGCGATTCTTTATGAGAAACATTTATCCAGACAAAAATGGAAATGTGTTGTCACAGAAGACGAATCTTGGGTGTACTGAAATGATTGCAATGAAAAGGAGATCCATTTATGATCATCAAAAAGAGAAGAAATCTTAAAACATGGTTCAAAGTATCTAAACGTTTTTCAAATGGATTAATGATCATTGATGGTTTTTCAAATAACATCAAATTAAAAGTAAAGAGAGTGGAAGGAGACGTTAAGGTCAATTCTAAATATTATCAGGTACATGTTTTATACCCAATTTTCAAAAATGAAATACTTTTCTCTTTACCTGCAGTGCCATCAATCAATAGAACTGCAATAAGACAAAGCAAGTAACCACACGTGAAACTCCACTGTGAATATCCTTGAGAAAATGGGTATCAAGGTCATATCATTCACTCGTATCCCTACTAAACCTTCTGATGTTCCCTTCTAAATCCTCATGGAGTTTTGCCGCTTTCGGACTTTTAAAAAGCAGATTGTCCAGACATCAACTTACAACCTTCTTTGGACTTTGGAAAGTGTTCAAGAGGAATAGGATAAAATACCTCTTGCGATGCTACAAAAGGTTCTATGTCTTAGAAATTACGGTGTAGAAAGACAGTGAAGGATAAATGTTATCGAATAAAATATTTAAAATACAAAAATTGTGCGTAACATATTTCTGTAAATGCAAAGAAATTCGTCTGAAAAATGTGCTAACAACTTCTATATATATATATGTGCTTCTAAAGGACAGAAAATAACTGAACCTACTAAATTACGCACAAAAATTAAAAATTCGAAATATAATATAAAAAGTGGCAACAATGTATAGTACAGTTTTAATCCAATGATATCTCTCACAAAATTGTGTGAATATAAATTTTTCTGAAAAATGCTTGTATTGTTGATGTTCTGACAAAGGCTTTTTCAAAATGTTCAATGTTAATTATGAAATGAAATTTAATGTATAATGAAATTTAGTGCTATTACAGGCGTATCATTTGATCTAATTATGTCTTCATATTTTGATGATATGCTGGAGGATTGCGTGTTACGCACGATTTGACTTGTAGCGGTTCTTTATTACGAAAATGTATTCAAAGTTGCCAATAAATAAACGATACCTGAATTTTCGCGACTTACATGCGTCTATTGTTTGTTGTACATAGTTTTAAAGATTTAAATACTTATGATTTTGTTTCTTTTTCTGCAATGTTATAGTATTTTGTATTATTTTATTTACTTATTCTGTTTATTGTTTTCATAATGATTATTTTATGGTTTGGGTTGAATCTGATTTTAAATTTAATTAATTACTATTTTAACCTATTTTTAATTTAATTTAATTAATTATTTAATTTTAATCTTGTATTAAGTGTTTGTTTGTTGCATAGAATTGTAGATCTTCTAATTCTGGTCCCAACGACTTTCAAATTGTAAAAATAGTTCAATTAGAACTCGACATTTAAGCAATCTCCTACTTAAGGAGCCTCGGCGACATTTAGCGATTTTTAGCAAATTGGCGACTTTCTGGACGGTTCGTAAGAAACTTTTTCGAAACCCTACGACCTATTCTTCCAGAAATTTCCAGAGCCTGTGTTAACGGTTATAAATACGAGTTGAAGAGCTAGATAGTATAGTTGTGAATCAGCTGCGAGACTTAGCTGATATCTAACTACAAGCTAAGATTTATCCTGAGAGTGATATGAGCAGCTTTAAGATTTATTTCGTATGTTAAGGAAGAATTGGTAAATATCCAGGATCTCCTTGTATTACTTCCAAGTATTAGTGTGCTGTGCGTGCTGTTACTGAATTTTTCGTAGCTCGTAGCAATATATTTATGAAAACTGAAAATACAGCCCGACCCCATTCATAAATTTATATAGACACAAGTATGCATCTGCACACACATATGTACAAATACATAGAAGGCGCTAAACATATAATGCACTCAGACATAGATAAATGCATCTAATTTTTTTAAACAGTAAAATAAAATGAGTGAATGATTTAAATATAAATTAATGGGGCATTATACTACATTTGTAAATTATTATAACTGCATTTGAATTATACTACACTTAAAATTATGCTACTCACTTTTACTACATTTGTAAATTATTATAAACTGCATTTGAGCTATACAACAATTATACTACAATTATACTACATTTGAAACTATATTACACACTTTTACTACAACTGTACTTATTTCTATATATGTTCATTAATTTTTAACTAGCTATGGGTAAAAGAAAGTCGCATTAACAAGTATGTACTTTATAATTTAAAAGGTAAATGCAAATTTTTCTGCCTATTTCACGGCTAAATGCGTTCTACTGTATATCTATTTATACATAAGTACGTAATGTAAGTAATATAAACTCCTAAAACCAATTTGCTAAAATTTGCAAATTTATGCTAAAAATAAAAAGTATTTTCACTAACACGTGTATAAGTATCTTTCTTTGTTCACAGGGTTATTGTTACAAATTTTTTAAATGCAATAATTTTAAGTAATAAGAAATTATAAAAATCATCTTGTCAGCAGTGTAATTAAAGTCATTATATTAACAAGCTAAAATTGTTCAATAAATTTCAACTGATGGAAGCTGAAACCGGAATTACATAATTCTTCTTCTTATACGAGCATGTAGCCTATGCAAAAGTTAGCATAGTTCTCGATTACCATACCTTTCAGTCAACAGTTTTTGTACTTATAATTTCATGTTTTTAGAGCTTACCTGATTCTTCTTCCTAAATGTGTAAAATGCATGTGTCTTCCTAAATGTAAGGTCATAGGCTACCTGAATAATGGGCACAATGTGATCATTGTTCTGTTCTAGATTAGCCTTACTTAAGTCCCAGTCTCAATTCATATGATTCAATCCTTTAAACCATATTCTGCACCGTCTTATAATCAGTTTGGCTTAAGAAATAGATAGTAAAAACTCTTGGATCGTTTAAAGAGGGAATATGTTGTCCTTTCCAATGCTGTATATGGGATATGATAACAAACAATATTTGTCAGAATCAAGTCTGGACAATCTCTGCGTCTGGTAGTAAAATGAGAAGGGAGGAAGCTGGAAGCTCTGTATATCATTAATAATTACCAGACTTTTGGATTGAATGCGTTCTATTAAAATGTTGCTTAAGTTTTTTTTTCTGTTTGTTATTGTTTGTGATTTTCATGAGAGACTGGTATATGACGAAGATGTGAAGAATTTAAGGCCTACGGTGTTCACGGATTTTAGTCACTGCGTGATGAAACGTATGCGCTATCACTGGAGCCAATAGCTCAATGTATATAATAGCCGTTAGTTCAGCATTGGGGATAAAGGAATGGCAGCAATAAGAAAGAATTTATATGGTACTGTCTCGTCTATGAATATAAGGCTCTTGTAGAAGTGACAGGTGAGAGTGACATTTTGATAGAAGCTGTGCAAAGATGTGAGTTGCCGTTATGCACTTATGTTGAGCTTCTAGATAGCAGTGCAGAACAAAAAGGAAAACAATCAACAGTAGTGTCTGAGATGTGCCTGAATTTCGATTATTTATGGCTTGCACCTTGTAAGTTATGGATAATCGGTGGGCATCGCATTGCGCACCTTGATCTTTTTTCAATGTGGCACAATTAATGTAATGAGTAATGGGTTCGTAGTATACTCTGTGGCGTGATCGTTTCTTCAGAAATTTGAGCAAGTTTGCAATCACATCAGTAGTGTCCAAAACATAGAAACTTTTCTCACCCAAACACTCGAAAACATCGGCGGGAGTAGCAGCTACAAAACGGAAAAACGATTGCATTGCCGAATACAATCAAGTACTGTCATGCAAGTTTCAAACTCCTTTTAGTCGAATTGTGCATTGGGAAACGATGGCAATTTTCTGTTGTTAGAATTGGATTTAAGGACTAAAAAGCGTTTTTGATGTCGTCATTCGTGGCTGAGCCTTTGTTTCTGCATTTATATATTGAGCAATTAAACTACTGAGTATTAAAAATAAATATTACCATTCTATTAAAATTAAGAAAAAAAGTATATATTTCGGATTGCAGTCTGTACGTCGCAAGATTTCATCTTAGATGTTAGGTTTTGTTTCGAATGAATTTGACACTGTTCAGAAAAAGTAGATGCAAAAACTGTATAATTTATGTATTACATGTAATTAGATACGTCTTTCATTTTCAAATTTTCTGTATAAAATAATACCTGTTGCAAAATGTAATTAAGAAATAAAAGTAAAAGAATCTTTTAAATCGCTCATTTTCCTTCGCTAACGAGCAACGGTCTTTTGCAATACGAAAGTTAAGGATCTTAGGCATTTATTCATTGGCGATAACAAGTTATCATATCTCAGGACTTTATTTGCATTATACTGGAGAGAAATTTCTCCTAAATGAAAACCAGTAACATTTTTCAAGGTGTTAAAAAAGTACTTTTCGATTCATCATAAGTTTTGGATATAGAATTTTACTTTAGTTAATGTTTTTAAAAATAAAGATTTCATAAGGGCTAAGATTTACTACTAAAAAAAATAGATTAAGAAATCTAAATATTAATCGCATATTATTCGGGAAAGCGGGAGAATTAAAGTAGCATTAATGCATACCTTGATCGTTCCTGGCCGTATGTTGCCGTATATCTAATCTATTAAAATTCCCATTTTAATACGTTATGTTTTGACAAATGCTTTCCTCCCGTTAACCGGGATTACTGCAGATTTAGCAAACTTCAAAGTTAGGAAATCTCAACATATTTAGTCTTAGGAAATTAAATCATGTAATGTATTCTTGACATTATGCAGGTTAAATTAATGCCTATGTCATAAAAAGTTTCCACGAGAACATCAATCACAAAGCTTCCAGAAACTTTCTAGCAAGATATACTATCAAAGCATCATTTAACATTTGTGAGCCAAAACATCTGATATAATTAAATGATGGAAGAATTAAAAAAATATCCGTATATCCAATCGCAATATAAAATAATGTTGTCCTTTCGTACCATAGAATAATGTATCCAAAATTAATATCAAGTCAACCAAACATTTAAAGGATTCGACACATCTTTTCTTACATACTTTGTGCAATTCCTTTCAGGGAGAAAAATGAAGTTACAGACACTTTTCTGTCTGCAACTTTTGTTTTTTTGGTTGCATAGGCTTTCAAAATCAAAAAAGGCTTTAAAATGTGGTAATTAGTCTTTTTAGTATTATATTCACATATTCTTTCAAATCAGCAAAAAATGCTGATTTCAAACTTCTTGAGTTGTACTAAAACTTTAAATAGTTTTAATCTCCATACAGAGACTCAAATAATTTATTTTATCGAAGTGAATTGATTGCAGCATTTTAATTAATTATGTAAAGAATTGAAAAATAGGAGAACATTTATTACGAGTCATGATTACAATGATATATTATAAACCCGGAATATAATGTACCTTTAAATATTTAATCAAGTGAAGTATTTTTAAAAAAGACAAACATATGTGACTTGAAGGTCACTAAATATGATTTTTAACGTACGTCGCTAAAGAAGAGGCAGTCTTTAAACTGCTATTCAAGTTATATATTTTTAACTGTCTGTTAGATTCGCTCATTTGGTCAATTTAAAAAAAGAGTTCCAAGTGACACTGTGCAGTCTGTTTTCACAACTTAATTGAAATAACAGTGAATGGTTGATCGAAAGTTGTTAAAACCGATGCTATTATAAATGAAAGTATGTGTCATTTATTTAATGCAATTTTATTTTTTTAAATTTGAATCTTAAGATTTTTCTTATAGCGTTTTGATTTTTCGAGACTGCAGATTTGAATATTTTGATTTGCCAATTTTTCCACTTTGTGATGATACAAAAGCATCACAAACTTAACAGCAACTAAACTTCTAATTTTTAATTTTCATCCTTTCCACTTAAACTTAGTATCGCATTATGCAGTGCATTACAAAACGTGCACCATATCCAAACACCTTTACTGTCAGCTAGATACAAACATGTTTATTTTCCGCCGACAAATAAATAATGAAAATACGATTGTAGAGTATTTAGGTTATTTTGAAGCAGGAGACACGAAAAATAAGCAATGCCCTCTCCGGGGCTCGAACATGGACCTCTCGAATACGCGTCGAGTGTGCTAACCGTTACACCACGAAGGAGTGCAGAAGGAAGGGCGAAAATGTACTCCCCTTTTTAAAGGGCGACTAGGGATTAGAGGACCATATCGCCAAATCCAGGTGGTAAAGAATCATCATCCACCACCTTTTATTTCGGGCGTCACTGTAGAGACGTTAGGTTATTTTGAAGCCGGAGACATGAAAAATGAGCAATGCCCCCGCTCGGACTCGAACTTGAACCTTTCGAATACTCGCTTAGTGTATTCCGTGTGTTAAACGTTACACCACGAAGGCACGCAGAAAATAGGGAGAAAATGTTCAGTAAAAACTTGGTATCGCCTTTAAAAAAAAACATTTTGCTTAACCATTGATAAATTTTGATCTTCTCGCGCCTTTTGCCATCTAATGTGGAGTCTCAAAGAGTACTGGAAAAACTTATCAATCCTTTTTTTGAAATATGCCCACCATCAATTAATATGTATTCAAACATTCCTCAGGCCAACTGCGCTTTTCTACCTGCGCTGGTATTGGATTATTTTGAGTATAATATCCAATGTAAGCTTCATCTGCAGGTTAGGTATGCAGATATATTTTGGATTTTTATTTAATTTTTTAGCCTAGCAGGATTCGTGCAAATGCACTTTCGTCATTACTGAAGAAACATCTCTTCGAAATGCATATATCTACATAACGAAATTGGATGTTTCACTTGACAGCCCTTCCACTCGTTACAGAATCAATCATAAAGTGTAACACACTCATATCTACAAAATTATGTCCAGTTTTCAACGGAGATGGGAATATTGCACTGTGCTTTGAAAACACTGAAAATATGTACCATTAAAAATCAAGCATGTTCTAAAAGCAACATTTAATATTATCTATGATCTTCCAGCATTCTCCTATGCATCGTCGGGATTTATTCACTGTAGACTTCTGTGTGAACAGACTAACATGGTTTATTTATAAAAGCATCAGACTGCAAGTATTCCCATAAGAAAAACGTTGGTAATATTCATATAAATCTAACGAACTGGCGACAGTCTTGTGTAGAATAATTAGTTACGGAAGAAAGACAATCTTTCAGGTGATTCGAAAATAGTCCATAGCCGTCGAATTTCTTCGTAAAACTAGAAAAATGAAGTTCTTCACTTGTCTAGAGTCTCCGATTTTTGCGGAAACACGTGCTCTCTGCGCTTTATAGGTAGTGTTATGCAAAATTTTACAATAAGTAAAAGACGGTGCATTTGAGTTGATAAATGAGATGCTTGCACAGTGATACAAGGTTATAATAATCGTCCGATCGTATTTTAGAGTCTAGGTTTATTTTTGAAGCACGAGACATGAAAAATGAGTGTTGGAGTTTTTCTAACTTAAGTGTTTACGTTTTAAAATTCAATAGTTAATAACACATGAAAGTCAAAATTAGGATAACAATTCTAAATCACATGAATACGACAAATTCTGCATTGGGTGTAAAAGGTTTGTGACATACATGGTAAACAACATTTAGACTGTAAAACTTGTGTGTTCAAATAAAAAGTAAATAATAACTCCAACAGAGTAATTAAATTTTGCGTTGTGTTCTACTCAAAATACTATTGGGTCCAGTGTTCTAAATTAAAAGTGAAGACATTACAAGATAAGTTAAATTAAATATAGGATTTATTAGAGATAAACTGCTTTGGTACAAAATTATACAAATTATATGGTGATGGTGGCGGTCGGGAATTGAGGAAAAATTAGCACATACCCGTTAACAATCACACCATTTAACAGGCGCAGTTTCTCGCTAGACATAACGCAGGAAACATACGTTTTCATGCTGGATCCTCTGTGGAAATAGAAAAAAGAAAAAATTAGTATTGAAGTTTAGATAGGCATTCTTCTCCATTTTCTTCCGACGTCGTTCTCTAATAACGCAGACAGCTACTCTCGTGACACCTTTTTTACCGTTACCACATATTTTTTCTTCTCGCCGTCTGCCAACGTCTCTCTCCCTCTTTCGTAGATCGCTCCAAGCCTTTTTCTTCCTTTCGCCAAATACTCGATTTGGCGATCCGAGATGGTACAAGACAGGCCAATTGCCCGGCAACCCCAGGAGAAAAATGCACACCGGAAGGTGAGGCAAGGTAATTCGAACTCCTGAAATTGGCGAATCATCGCCGATCCTCCAAGGTCATCAACCTGTCAGCAAAGCTAGCCTCGTCTCGGGGTCCCAATCCAGCATAGAAAAAGCCTGCAAGTAAGCAAATCACCCCGTCCCCTCAACCTTGGCGTAGCGTAATGTATGTTGAAATTAACCTCTCCGGCAGGGTGCAGAAGTTTCACTTGATGACAGAGGCTTCCCAGACCACTGTCTGGCGGGTGAAGAAAGTGTCACAACAAAGTCATAAATCTAGATTTCCAAAAGGCAACGTAAAAAGTTTTCGAAAGAATTAAGGATTTGTTTTTTTTTAAATACTAATTAATATAAGAGCGAAGAAAAGTACTTCAATTAAAATATAATAATCACATAGAAAAATTTCTTAGGTTTCCTACAACACCAAACACGACCACCATAGTCAGAAAATAAAAAATTACTTCAATTAAAATATAATAATCATGTAAGAAAAATTTTATGTTCACCACAACACCAAAACGACCACCATAGTCAGAAAATATGGATCCCAAATTTAGCAGAAAAGGGGGCACATTAAAACTTAATTAAACTTTAAACACCAACTTGTGTAAACAAAACTTTAAAAGAGCTTTACAAAAAATTGACCTTAAGGGTCAACTTAACAAGAGATCAAACATTAAGCAACCAAGTTAAGAATAGTATTAACTAAACAAAAATTTTAAACAGTTAACCCAACTACCAAAAGTAAAAGAAAAAAATTAATTACTCAAGCAACTTAAAATCAGAGTTAACCAAAACTGTCAAGAAAAAATTTAAGTGACAACAATTACTTTTCAACAAGGCAAAGAAACTTAAGTTCAACTACAAAATAAAAACAAATTAATAACCTTTAAGTGTGATAGCAGAATTAAGTTAAATCATTACAATTAAGACATTTTAATTCACAACTGAAATATGTAATACATAAGATGAGCAATGCCCTCGCTGAGATCGAATCTCGGCCTCTCAAATACGAGCAGAATGTGCCGACCATTACACCACGAAGGCTTGCTAAGAAGGCGGGAGAAATACCTTATATGCTCAGTCGCCCTTTTAAAGGGTCCCCTAATCTAGTCCCCTTTTAAGGGGACTAGATTAGGGGATGGATGGTCTAGATTAGGGGATGGATATGGGGATTTGGAGACCATCCAAACAAAGCATTATTTGTGCTTATTTTATTTATTTAAATGATGATGACTGAATACGCGAGAATTTATTACATAAGGAAATGGATGCCTTTGTTGAAGACTTTCTGAAGGAAACTGGCTCATGGAGGAAAATCCTAACTTATTTCTTAGCCCTTTATTTGGGCTGAGGGTTTTGGTAATTGATTATAACAAAGCATATCAGGGTTATCTGCCTAAGAAGAAATTTGCTTTCATGGAGGATTTTCTGAAGGAAATGAGCCGATGGTCAAAACGAAGAAAACAGCTATACAGATTTTTATAAATTGAGCTACCACTATACAGCGGATTTAGCCATACAACCGCTAGTAGGTCTTAACTGCAGTCGAACTTCCAGTGTTCAGTAGACGAACCTACTCGAGCACTGGGGGGTTAACTTGAGCACAAAAGTTCTCGCTTTCTATGTAAAATAATGAAACATTTTCTCTGTCCATAGCTAGCAATGCGCAGCGTAAACGGTTTTAATTAGCAAAAACATATTTTATGTAACATACAACATTTCGCAGCATTTTATAAACTTGTTATCGTTCCGTTTTTCTTCCAAGAAAACGTTTCACTGAAGTTCTAGAACTAGTTTTATCTATCCGTAAATCACAGGGTTTTCGAACCAGAAAATGAGAGTTTGGAGCTCTAACTTTTAGCTTAACAGAGTAGGAACCATACATCATATCTGCTACTTCGCATAGAAAATATAAAAATATAATCCCCATGGGAATAAAATATCTGAGTTGTGCGAAACAGTGTGGCAGACTCAACTATAAAGAATAGCGCGAAAAAGAAATAAGACAGAAAAATATTTTTGATGTTTCAAAGAAAATGTTTTCTTACAGTAAAACGGGCACTGAGACTGAAAGCTGGATAGTGTTAACTATCCATTTGTCCATCATTAATGTCCAGTCGTTGATTTCTCTGACAGCTGATCACTCTTTCTTTTGGACAAAAAGTGTGTCATAAGAAGGTTACAACGCACAAAAGAGTAGTTCGACTTGAATTTATGTATTTCTTGCAGCTCATTTCTGTGAAGTTAGGTTTAAAAAATGTTCTTTACTCTAGAAATGTTTCAAGTACTTGGTTGAGAAATGGCGAAAATTTTCTTTCTTTCTTTCAGCAATAAACAATTTTATTTCTTTTATAAAAATAGTCTTGGTATTCGCTGAAGTACTTTGTCATCAAATAAAGAAACAACAATAGAAGAAGGATGTGAAAAATATTATCAGTTGAAACGTTGATAATGCACATTTCTTGACATTTCGTTTCGAAATATTAATAGAAACACGTTTTCAAAAGAAAAAAATTGGAAATTGGAAATATTGCACTTCACAAAAGAAAAAAAAAAGTGCATTATCAGGACTATAAAAAAGAAATGTTATTCGAATAGTTTGGGTGAATTCATAATATTTTAACTATAAGCTATCTTAAAAGTCGTACTAAAGTTTTTGTTATATTTTCAGTTCTGAAACTTTCAACCACTTTCTTAAAATGGGTGAAATATTGTAGAGACTTTAGGTTATTTCGATGCTGGAGAAATGAAAACTGAGCATTGCTCTCGCCGGGACTCGAACGACGGACCTCTCTAATACGCGCCGAGCGTGCTGACCACTACACCACGAGGGCATGCTAAGAGGGTGGGAGAAATACTGTATATACTCCTCCTTTTAAAGGCTGACTGGACATTAGAAGACCCAGTCGCCAAATCCTGCTGGTAGAGAATCATCATCCACCGCCTTTTAGTTCCAGAGCCACTGCAGAGTTATTAGGTATTTCTAAAGCAAGAATCGTGAAAAATGAGCATTGCCCTCACAGGGACTCGAACCACGGACCTGTCGAATAAGCGCTGACCACTACACCACGAAGGCATACGACGAAGGCGAGAAATACCTTATAATATAACGTATTTGAATATATATCAAAACGTAGAATTTAAGATTCTATGAAATTTTAAAATTTGCTGGAAAATACTTAGCTGTAAATGTTTTCCATTTCCTAATAGTTGTTTAACTCTTTCGCATCGATAGAAGCCACAATCTGCTTCTCTCAAACATCTGAAACGCTCGTATATACGAATTTCTGTTGAAATGGATTTTCTTCTCCCTGCCCTGTCAAGTAGATTGCTACAGCATTAACAATAACATGCTTCAATGAAGTGATTACTTCTCTCTTGTGGATCTTTGTGTGGTTTCACCCAATGTGCAAAAGGCGAGTTCAAATAAGCTATTTGAGTCGCTTCAAAAGAATGATTGGCATGTCATTTAGCAATATCCGAAATCAATGAGCCATGAGCTAACGTGATGGGGAAAAGCACCTAGAAGAAAATAGACGCAGGCGTTCGGGCAACCAGCCTATGTCTGTATGTATTGGCGTTTCGGGCAAAGGAAAAGAAAGAGTAAGTTTTTTTTTATGTAGAGTGCAGTGATATATACTGATGAAACTATGACATGCCTACCTTACTGCAAGTAGTGACTCTGTCATGAAAGAGAAAAACTTGTAGAGGGATAGCTGTATGAACAATGTCACAGTTCTTTGGATCTCTTAAACGTTAGGAAAAGAACTTGGTTTCAAAAAGTAAATCTAATTTCGGGAAGACAAACTAGTCTAAGAGAAAAAAAATAAAATAAAAGGGTTAGCTGAATTCTAGCTTCTGTTTTCAAGCCAGATATTCCTGCACATGGAATGATCATTGTTAACATTATGAGATAGTACCATCGTAAACCATTTGAATCACAGCATTTAGACTGACAGAAAACTCAGAATTGCAAATCGTCTTCTGATATTCCAGCTTTAAAATTATGTAGACGCATGATAAATGAATTAACAGCCTTAGAGCAATTGAAAGAATGTAATGAGTTTCTGTTATATTATGTATAACTTTCTTTTATTGTGCGTATTCTATATACATAGAAAACATGTATTTATTTCCTTTTAATGGCCTAAAGACCTAGTAAAAGACGCTCCAGTATTTAAGGTAACAACTGTTATCTCGCAGGAGCACTGTGTTTTAGAGATAAAACAAAGACTTCATAGTCCTATTCACTTACGCTGTATATCGTGTAGTGCATATGGAGCTAATAACATCATTAACAGAGGAGACCTTCTTGTTGACACTGAGAAGATTTATAGCGCGTAGATGTAGACAAACTCTTTTTTATTTTGGTAAGGGAAGCAATTTTGTGAAAGCTCACAACGAACTCTCCAGAGTATACTGGAATAAAATAGAGTATGGATTTACACTGAAGAAGATAACATGGAAATTCTTTCCTCCATCAAGTCCTTGGTGAGGCGAATGGTGAGAAAGATTGATCAGCGTGGTTAAACTGGTCAAACAGATTGTATGAAGAATATTTGGTCAAGCTTATTTTAATTATGAAGACCTGAATACAGTGTTATCTAACTCTTTGAAAACCGAAGCTTGTGCTAACCTGTATGTTAAAATACCGAACTAGCCGAAATGGTTTTCGAGAGCCACACTAGTTTCCTTTCTCATCCATTAACGCACAAAGAAGAATGAAGATTTCAAATGACATGAATTCTGCTTCTAACAACAAAGATAAGAAACTACAAATAAATCATTTTAGGGCAAGCCGTCTGCAATAAACTGATACAATGTGTTTGGGAAACTGCCGCTGGTATTGCATTACTTAGGAGAGGGAAGAAAACAACATCGGAATTTCGGCCGTTTGGGGCATTCGGGGCTGTTTAAATGAAAGGCCATCTGGGGCGTTATGGTCTTCAAAGAGTTAAAGACCGATAAACCCACGATCTCTGACACACTTGTCTGAAGATGGTAACGATTTAACTGCTCTATCACCTTCGATGTTCCTACAAGCGGATAAAGGATCATTGAATAAAACCTCTGCGTCCAGTACCTAAAGAAAAGGTGTTAGTTAGGATACGAAAACAGATCTTTAGTAGAAAAGGTAAGAAAAATTTTCGATTAACCAATTATATTGCCATCGAAGCACAGAATGTTCATAAGCTTCCTTATTCGCTGATCCAAGAAGAACAAAGAATGCGAAGTACCTGATATTGAAAATATTTATGTTCCTTATACGCGAAAGAGGCATCTGTACTGGCAAAGAATACATGGCGATCTGCAGAAAAGACTTCTACTAGAATATCTTAGACATTTAAAACATGCTAATCATTTTAAAAGAATTGAACTCTTTAAAAGAACTGAACTTCCGAACTTATTTCTATTAATTCTATACTATTAACGTGTTCTGGTAATCTGAAGAGTAATCAATGGCCACAGCAAAAGTTATCGAAACCTTACCTGGAAAAGATGTTACTATCAGAACTGTAAAATTGTCAAGCAAAATCCGGTATCCACACAAGTCTTACACAACATGTTTATCATTTAGTCATTGTAAACCAGCGACTAAAAGTAATGGCTCCAGGGGTTTTGCTCCACTAGAAGGAGAATCAGAATCCTCGCCTCAAGTTTCAGTCACTAGGAAGGATCTAACTGAGAAACTTGTAAATATCCAGTTGTGACAGGTGCGACATTAGGTTGAGTTCCTCCAGAACTGAGGGTAAAAGGCACTAAAATATCTCTCGCTTGCAAATGGAATGTGTTATTATCGCTACTAAGTGAGCTTCTCTACACTTTTTATACATTAAGAATTGAAGTGAACTGGAGACTGAAATAAATCGGACAGACAGTAGATTCACTACCAAACGGAAGCAGAAATGAGCGCTGCTTACCAAATCAGTAATTAATCTTTATCTATCATTTAAATTCTTTTGTAAATAGTAATAAAATATGTTGTTCTTTTCAGAATTCTCCCTGAATGAACGCCATCTGTTTTTTGAGTGTTTACGAATACTCCTTTATCAGCGGCCCAACGCGAAGAACAAGTTAAGTGATATCTTCCAATATTATTATTAAGGAGAGTAGCGCCACGGTAACAAACGGAACCGGGGTACCAAGGAAGGTGATGTTAATCTGGATACATAATGCAAAGGGCCTTTACCTAGTTACTAAGGATCAATAATAGGTGGCCCCTGCACTTATTCCTAACCTAACCTACTGATCTTCTAAAATTATATTTGGTGGGAAATAGAATTCTTAAATAGAAACAATTTGTACCAATATTTACATCTATTTGTAAGTTTCCAGTGAATAATTCTACCAGCTTCTCATATTTTTAGTGAGTTATATGTTTGGACAAAACTCATAGTTTTAAAAATAAAATTAATTCAGTATTAAACATTATACCTGCATTTGTATAATTGTCATTAATATTACAGTTCTGGCCATGAATTTATTAGACGACAGTACCTGGGTTTTGATACTTAACAGAAAAAAATGCGTTTTTTATATAAAACTCATAAAAATTATAGTAATTTAACAGAATCTTCAACCTAGAGAAACAGCAAAGCAAACTCTTTCAGTTTTTACGCACTATTACTGAACTTATAAGGTATATCTCCCACATTCTTAGCGTGCCTTCGTGGTGTAGTGGTCAGCACACTGAGCCGGTATTTCAGAGGTCCGTGGTTCGATTCCCGGCGAAGGCTTTGCTCATTTTTCACTTCTCTTGCTTCGTAATAACCCAATGTCTCTACAAACTTAGATCAATCTGAACAGGACAGTGGAATGCAAAACTCGCGGAGGAGAACAGTTAAACTAATTTATTCCAGGTCATCTTTAATATCACAGCAAAGTTATTCAAGATCAGTCTAGCAAGTAGGAATCTGTGAAATGATCGCTACTAACTACGCTGGTCAGCAATGAATGTTTAAATTCCTTCTGCGTCGAAACGTGCTTATGCAATTCTATCAAGAGATAGAGTAATAGCTGAGAAAAAAGGAATATACGTTGAATTTAAGTAATCTTGGTTAGAAGATTAAGGAAACCATATAAGTAATAAGATTCAGAATAGACATTTTTATTACCGAATAATTCAAGAGCCACATGTCTGTACAAGTTTCAAAATAATGTAAGTGGCTTTGTTAAAGGTAATCATGAAATATATCGAGATTGAAAGGCAAAATTATCTAATTATTTTACAATCTAAATTTGTATTTAAATGACTTTTTTTTTGCAATGGCGGGTCCTCAGCCGACTTCGGTTTGGCCAGTACTGAGGCCATAAGTGGTGACCACTTTATTACGGAGGCACCTAATAGGTGGGCCATCTTTGCCTCCTATGAAGAGACGGACAATTACAGCCATGCCTTCTTCAGGATTCGAACCCAGGCCCTTTGGTATCGTTGCCGGCTCCCCTAACCACTATACTGTCTGGGCGGCGTTTGGCCACATAAACTAATCTATATCCTATTAATGAACCTGGCGACTTCTCGCACAGGTGTGAAAATAATACCAGCACAGAAGAAAGAGGAAAATAACCCTTTATTATTTGCAACTATGAACAGAAAGATACGTACTTCACAATAACGCCGACGACTTGAGGTGAAACTTAAGCGTTGTTACTCAAATCAATTCAAGTCTAAAAAGAGTAATGCTGTAATCCTTAAGTGACGGCGGTTGGAATGCGCTTTAGCCCACTGCTTGGCGGCGATTGTTTTTGAATGAGCAATAAACGCGCCAACATGGGTAACTCCGTATATCCGTCAACATGGCTGACTGGGTATTTTGAAGCTACGGAAACATGTAGTTTTCGCGCATGCGTATTTCCTATTTTATAAAGAACGGTTTTATTGGTAATGTGAGATGACGTAGCGGTTTATTCGAAATTCTTACGTGTTAATTTGAGTAGTTATTTCAGTTCTCGTTTTATTCTTTGAATGCGGTGTTTTTCTATTGAGTGTTTGCTATTTTCGTACGTATATTTCGCTAAATACCAAGTCGCTATGGATTTAGCTGTGATGCTGAGAGAGGTGAGTGAATGTACATGTACATTTATTACTTTATTGGAAATGCAAGGGATTTTTATGTTTCTTTAAATTTTTTAAGTTGCTTAATTTTTATATTTTATTGCCTTTTATTGAAATAATTTGGCTCAGCTGAAGAACAGAACGCTGGTATCGTTTGCAATTTATTTTTTTATTTTGTTGATTTGTGCACATTGCCTACATTGTGCAATTCGCTGATTTTTTTTTAAGTTAAAACGGAACGCTGTGCACATGGCATTTTCTTGTAATTTATTTTCGTTATTTTAACTTATTTTGTTGATTTGTGCACGTTGCGTACATTGTGCAATTCGCTGAAGTTTTTTTTAAGTTTAAAAGGAACACTGTGCACATGGCATTTTCTTGTAATTTATTTTCGTTATTTTAGCTTATTTTGTTCATTTGACGTTGCCTATATTGTGCAATTCTCTGATGTTTTTTTTTACGTTAAAACGGAACGGTGTGTACTTGGTATCGTTTGTAATTTTAATGCCCTTTAAAAAAAAATTCCTTCTTTCTTGGATGCCATTTTGGTTACGTTTTCGCGGAGCGTATCGGGAAGGTTATGTAACGGCATAAAATGTGTAAGTATTACAACATAAAATGTAAATAATTAATTTAAACCTAACTGACAAATATTTTAATGATCATAATGTTCGTTTTGCATATTATTTTATTATCTTTGTGGCAACAGTTTCCATACTAATTTATGCTTTAGAATTCTATGTTTTGTTTACAATAGGTTTTCGCGGAGCATGTCGGGAATGTTGCAATTGCACAGACGTTTCGCAGAAACGCGCCGAATTGGCGATTTTCAAAACATCGCCAAGCAGTGGGCTAAAGCGCATTTTCACCGTGACGGCTAACTACTTTGGCACGACAAACCAAACTGGTGTGTTAATTATTCAAAGAGTTAAAATTCGCACTAACATCTTCGTGTGACGGCAAGGCCAGAAACGACTCGTAGGCTGGCTAACGGAAACACGCTCTGAATAAAATCCACGATTCACTTGTTTAAATACTCACTTCACTTAACTTTAAATTATTAAATTAACATTCAAGGAAATGCGAGGAAAAATTAAGGAATTCAGGAAAGATAACAAACATTTGAATAATTGGTTATTTGACTTAAGAGAAACCCCACAAACAAACATAATAAATCGCCGAGTAATAGAAGTATGTTTACAAATTTCGTTTAAAACTCTGTTAATGACTTCTGTAAAAAGTACAAGTGTAATATTTCTGATGAAATAAGAATAATTTCCATTTGGATATTTCTTGGACATCCTTTATTATGGAAGCGAGGAGGATTTTAGCTTTGTCCTCTAATATGAACTATGTAATTGTTATACGTTTGGGCTCAAATTCAAGTTACGTAACCAATTATTATGATTTAGGAAGAGCAGAGAATTGGAAGAAATTAGTTATATTTTGAGGACATCATTAGCTCATATGTATGAATTAAATAATTAACATAAGTTCAGTTGGTTTTGTAGTTTGTTTATCATTGTGTTTTCCCAGCTATATTTGCATCTAACAATAACAAGATTAAGAATGAAAATAAATTTTTATCCTAAAACAAATTAACTGAAATACTTGATGTGTCAAAATTTAATTTCACAATTGGAATTTTAATGCTAATCATTTTAGAATATTTTGGAATAGCACTTGACTGTAATCGCTTTGTACTAATTGACATGGAATACACATAGTTAAATTGATTTATAAAAGGTGCTTATTTTTTATCAAAAGCCTTTGCCCTGGTGTTTCACGTTATCTTAAATATTCAAGTGCGAAGAAATCTAAAATAATTATTAAAAAATGAAAAAATAAAATCTAAAAGCTCTGAGATTTTATATTAAGCCCAAAAGGGCGTTTTTTAACGTTTTATGTATTACCTTTATTTATTAAATATCATTTCTTCACATCTAAACCATAAAATTCAATTCAACAGCAATATCGAAAAATAATTTTAAAATGAACATATCTTTAGAATTTTCAGATTCACAGTCTCTCGCGCTGGAGATAAAAGTGTGTATTTTTTCGTATAGTGTTGCAATTGCTCGCTTTAAATTCGTTGAGTTTGTTAATGAAAAATTTGCTAAAGTGTTACAAAATATAAAATCGATAATAAAAAATATTTCAGATTCCAAATTATGGCTTCCAGATGTCCATATGCTGTGGAGGATTACGTTATTCAAAATTTGATGGCTCTAAAAGCCGTTTTTTCATCACAATGCGAGAAACTTACATACATTTATGCAGATTCTCCATTATTTAATTTCCTTAAATAATGGAGCCCAATAATACATATATACCCAATAATACATATATCGCCCAATAATATATGTATTATTGGGCGATAATATTTGGTGGTAACAATTTGAAAAGTGAAACGGACATTTAAAGTTTTCAATGCAAAATGCCAAAATGAAATTAATAACGCTTCTAAAATTTCTGAGAGAATAAATGCACATAGAATAATACTGAAAAAGTGAAAAATATTTTTAATGTAAACTTTTCATTGGGAAACAGAAATTATAGTAGCAATGGAAAACAATTTACCGAAAGACAGAGGTTAAAGAAAGAAAGAAAATATATGAAACGATAAAACCTCTTAATGTCGTCAATGGTACATTAAAGAAACCGATCGTTTTGGTGGAAGGAATATTTGTAAGTTAATTCTCAGCGTGGGATATTTTTCAATAAACTTTTGACTAGAAATATTATCAATTAAATTTGATTCCGCTGCAGTAATTCAGGGAAATATTGATTTAGTGTTAAATGAAAGCACACTTTAAAATATCCAAGAATTCAATATCATTTGTAACATTATTATTCATTTTAAAGTTTGATGTGTCACCCGAAATTAGTTATTGAATATTAAGATGTCAAGCCATTATACATTAATCTTCTTTAAAACATGAAACATTTAAATTGTACATGTGCATAAAATATTTACTTGCGCACAAGTAAAAGTTTAGTTGAACAGCAAGTACATTGCTTTCAATAAGAAGTTGAAATATAATGAAAAGAAGAAAAAATATCTGCATTTTTGAAAATTTTAGATTTCATTCTAAATTCCTTATATTTACAATTCAAAATTTAAGATTTTAAAACTTTAAATATGTTTGTATAATTTTCAGCAGCTTTTGCGAGGAAATGGCATTGGAGTAATTTGTTTTAAAATAAAATATTTGGGACGAATATTTAAAATTATATATATATATACATATATTACTGAAGTATTTTATTCTTTCATTTCCGTTTTCGTTAAGTGAAATGGTATTTTTTTTATTTAAGGTACAAGTTTTTAATTAGAATTTACTTTATTTTCCTTGTTTTGGGAAGGGCCAGAATTTTCGGATGAGCTATTATAATTAAAATAAGTGTTTATAAAGTCCGGACCCATTTTTATGTTTAATAACTCATAAAATATTAAAGATCTAAACAAACTTATGGCATTTATTGATGGAATAACTTATATATTTTCCTTTTCAGGTTTGAATATCTTTACTTTTGTAAATATCGTCTGCACGTGCGGTTAATTTCAGATAATTTCATTTTCCAGTCTAAATATCTGTACCTCTCTGTAATGTTCTCCAACGAAGTATCCTTTCATCTTTCTGGCATTGTTAATCGCCATAATGTGCCCATACGGGGATCTGAAAACCCCATGAATACCGTGAGGCACAAAGGGATTCCCCAAAGGTTAATGTGTGGTGTGGACTAATGCACGACCGAGTCATTGGGTCTTTCTTTTTTACAGAAAAGACGGTCTTATCAGTCGTATACTTAGACATGTTGGAAAACTTCTTATTTCCACAACTAGAAGAGCTTCAGCCACATGTCTTTTTGCAACAAGATGGTGCACCACCTCATTGGGGTACCATCGTTCGTAGTTCCTTGAATGACCATTTTACAGGAAGATGGATTGGACGAGGAGGTCCGATTCCTTGGCCACCCAAATCACCTGATGTAACGCCGCTGGACTTTTTCCTTTGGGGATTTGTAAAGGACAACGATTACAGGAGGAGAGTGTCGAACATTGATGACCTGAAATTCAGAATTACAACCGGAATAGCCTCTGTGGATGCCGACATGCTTGCCGGTACCTGGCGTGAAATTGAATAGCGACTTGATATTCTCCATGCGACGAAAAGGCACACGTGGAAGTTCATTGACAAGGGTCATCAAACTTTTTGAGTCTATCTAACCATTTATGTTATTAATTTTAATCTATCTTTATTATTTTATGTGTTATTAAACATCAAAATGGGACCGGGATTTTATAAACACCCTGTACATTGAAATGGTTCATGGGCTAATTCTGGATACAGAAAAGCAAGGACTTTTGTAGAAGAGGGACTTCAATTGGTTTCTATGTTCCTTTTCCCTGATGAAGGAACATTAAAATTGACTGAATTATTCTTCTTTTGAGTTTTTTAATTTCTTTAAATTCCATTTTGAATTGGGGTTTGATTGTTTAAAGGTTTTGGTTTTAACAATTTTAAAAATTCTTTGCTGCATTTACAGGATTTTTGAAATTTATTAATTACGAATTTCATTTTTCGTCTTTGTGCAAAAGTGGTTCTAAATTTCTTCCTTTATGTCTTTACTGCTATTTTTTCAGCAACTTAATGTGCGAGAATACTAGGCGTGTTTACATTTTGCTTAAAAAAATGTTTTGTAATTATATATTTATATATATATATATATATCTATATTTATATATTAATTATATATATATATGTATATATATATATTTCTTTAAGCTAAGTCTAATTAAGCTGAACAGTGGTAATTAGCTACTATATTCTGTTACTTGAGAACAGCATCTTCAGTATCATTTTTCGGCTGCTGCTTGCCTCGTAACAACGATAACGATAGTAAGGAAATATGATCCATTCGCCTAATTTTTCTTTTTCCACTTCATTTCCGTCTAGGCTGCTTTTCTTCGTGAAAAGCGCATGAATGAACGCTGACTTGAACTACAGTATTAAATAAGGTGGAGAAAATAAGGGCTGTGCGATGATGATGACACTCAGTGCCATCATAAATGGCGAAGGCTCAGAAAGATCTTGGAATGCCTATTTTAAAGCAGCTGTTAAAAATTCTTGCTGCAAAAATTCTTGGTAGGATCATAAAATCACACACTTTTAACGTGCAATTAAAAGTAGTGATGTCACATGCTAAGAAAAATATATTTATGAAACTATTTTCTTACATATTATCGGTACATGGAAATTCATGATCTTATTTAATGAAGAAAAGATTTAATTATTTTAATCATAGCTGTGCATTTATTTCATTCATTCGCTAGCGCATGAATGCTGTAACGAATATCTCCTTCAAGTGTTAGTGCGTTTTATTTTACCGTGATATGAAGTTTCCTTACTGGAAAGAATGAATATATGTTTGAGGTTTCAGTTCAGTTTATTGAATTGAACACCTGGAAAAGCTTTTAACATCTTTACAAGGTATTAATAAAAATTCGTCTTGAAATTGTAGTAAAAGCTAAATATATACGTAACTGAAAAATTTTAACTTTATAAACATAGTCTTAAATGACAGTGTTAAGTCAGTCGCTCCGCGTTAAGCTAATAGTGTTAAATCCATTTTATTTTACTTGAAAACCTTTATGCACTAAGGAGAAAGTAAAACACAAAATAGTCACAGCGCTCTCACTTCACTACCGGCGACACCAATAAATTACATTCACGAATTTTATTCAGGTGGAATGCATTCAGGTTCTTCTTGCACCTATTCGGTTTGGTTTGCCCTTTACAAAAGGAAAGGCTTTCAGCGGATTTTGCTTGCAATTTTGTTCTCTTGAAATTCATGGCATTCTTTTTTTCGAGGGGGGGGGGTATGTTGTCAGTCTGAAAGAAAGTCTAGCTATGCGAACTGATCAGGAAGTTAGAGAATGTCCTCCTCTTTAAAATGGGAAAAAAGTATCGGGAGATCTCGAAAAAGTATTATGTAGCATTTCTCTTCTGATAGCAGCTTAAAGCACCTGAAAGGTGGCATAAGACTGTATCCTTTCAGCGTTAAATTGACTTTTCGAGCAAAGAGCTTAGTTCCAATTAATATAAAGAAAATGAGAAATATTTACTCAACAAAAATTGGAACTGATTTCTTTGAACTATATTACACAGATATTGCAGGGGGTATGCAGGACATTTCAGAAAGGTTGATAGATATAATTTATATTTTAAAGGCCAGAGCCATTGTTTCAGTACATGAAATGCATCAAACCATTTATAGTTTCTGAGTACGATGAAACTGCTTCAAACTTATATGACAATTGCTCAAAATGAGACGACTTAATACCTTATTTTAACGATTTCTTAACCTGGAACCATAAACTTACCTCTAACCACTCAAGGTATGTATCTTTAAAGTTTGTAAGTTTTTAAGGACCATCTATACAGTGCTTGATAACTACCTCCAGCTATTCAAACTGAAAAAAAGAGTAAAAATATAGCTATAATTCTTTATAAACATTGAGACTTATGCATCGAATTCGGCACCATCGGATTTGCCGCATTTATTTCAAATTCATTTAGCGAATAAATTACGCAATTTAAAATATTTAATTCTATGTTTTGCCGAATAACTGTTCTTGTTATTTTTACGTTAGTTCTTTTTCGCAATTTTAAGAATAGCTCCAAAATTGAAAGCACATAGCATTTTAAAAAAGTGATGGCAAAGTTCATAAAATTCCATGGACCATTACTGATAGCATTGCTTGTAGAATTTTTCTGATATTCCTTGGAAAGAATATTAATATTTCAGATACTTCCTAAACGAACCCAACGGTTACAATCCGTTCTAAAAAAAGGATATACGTATAGAAGTCTTGCAAAAACATCGCCCAAAGGGATTCTAGAGTGGTTAAAATGAATATATTCGTGGAAATATAATACCCAAAATGTTTCGCGTTTGCAATTCTTCCTGTACTTTGCATTAGGAACGAAAAGCATCCTTAGAAAAAAATGCTCTGAAAAATGGAAAGTGAAACGTGTAATTTTTCAAAATACAGAGCAAAATTAAAGACAACATAATTTAGAGCTCTAAAGTACTTGATCACAGAATTTAGATCTTCCAGAATTTAGAATAGAATTCACGTAACACTTGTGACTCACGTAATCCTTGGAAATGGCATGTGACATCGTGCACTATTATTGATTATCCAAAAATCATTCTTGATAACACAGAGAATTCGCAAATCATTAAATTAAATAATCGGACGAAGAAGGAATAATCTTAGAAATTAGAAAGATTAAAAATCAGTTACAGTAAATGATAGTCATGAAACCCCTGAACTGGATCTAATCTAAGCAAAATATAAATCAAAGTAACCACAAACAACATAATGTCGAAATTTTTATGAAAGTGAAACCGAATAAAACAATCTGCTATAATGTAAACACGCAGAGGACCTGTAATTTTTAGGGGAGGGATAAATGAATTAATATTTCTCTAAAATGCTACAAAGTAACAAGCATTAATGAAAATATTCAGAAAACATTATTGTTACTATTGTTTATTACTTTTGTGAGAATTTCGCAAGGCTAATACGCAGTAAACCACATATCGAATGTGTTGGTTATAAATAAAATGGATGAAACTGAAAAAAAAATTATTCAAAGAGAAAAGAGAAAAATAAGAATTCTTCTCAAAGTATCAAAATATTTTTAAGAAACATCTATAATTTTACGTAACAATGACAAAGTCTATATCAGATCTTTGGTATAGAACAGCCACAAATTTACTTAAAAACCTCATATCGAATATATTGGTTATAAATAAAACGGATGAAAATTATAAAAAAAAAATTCTGAAAGCTTTCAGATTTTATATTACCGCCAAAGGGGCATTTTTTTAACGTTTTGTGTGTTACCTTTTTTTATTAAATATCATGTTCTTCACACTTAAATCATAAAATTCAATTCAACAGCAATGTCGCAAAATAATTTAAAAAGAGCATAAATTTAGAATTTCCGATACATAGTCTCGAGCGCTGGAGATATAAATGTTTTTTTTCGTACAGTATTGCCATTGCTCGCTTTGAAATCGTTTAATTTCTTAATCAAAAACTCACAAATGGTTTACAAAATTTGGAATAGATAACAAAACAAATTCCAGATTCCAAATGTGGACTTCCAGATGCCCATACTGTAGTGGAGACGTATGTTATTCAAAAGGTGATGGCTTAGGTGCCGCCATTTTATCACAATGCAAGTAACGTACATACATTTATGCAGATTCTTTATAATTTAATTTCTTTAAATGTAACACAGGGCGATAATATTTGTGGCAACAGTTTGAAAAGTGGTTCAGACTTTTAACGTTTTCGACGCAAAATGCCGAAACGAAATTAAGAACCCTTATGGGCTAAAAATATTAAAGAAAGAAGAGAAAAATTCGTAATGTGACAATGTATTTTTAAGAAATATGTATGACTTTTATGCAACAATTATAAAGTACAGTCATATCTTTAGCATGAAAATTAAATTTCAGCCGCCACAAATGTACTTAAATATCGAATGTGTTGATTACAAATAAAACGGATGAAATTATTAAAAAAATCTTAAGGAAAGAAGAGTGAAACAAAAATTTGTTGCAAAGCGTCCAAAATATTTTTAAGAAATATATATTATTTTTAAATTACTTTTAAAGGTATATGCCTTATCTTTAACATGAAAATGAATTTCAGCCGTCACACGTTTACTCAGAAAAAAAGGGTACCTTAATCTATATCCTCAATTGTATATCTGGAATTTGAGTAAATCGTCCACCACCACAAATCGGAAACCTGCTTTATTAAGGTGCCAAATCGTGTCTAGACAACAAATTCCACCATTTAAGCGCATAATTGCACTAATCCAATATAAATGGTTTCACACCAGTGCTACATACGTGTTACCACATATTTTAACGTGCTTAGCTTACAAAATTAATTTAGAAAATAAACAAAATATTTTAAAAGCCGCATGGATTGAAAACAGCTTCCTATTTTGATGACAACAATTTCTTCACCGCAGAAAAACACAACAGGTCCCAGAAGAATAATTAGGAAATCATGTTATAAAAATAAGATCGGAGCAGTCATTCAACTACAGCCAGCAAACATATCATTGAACCGTACATCCATCATCGAAATTGAATATCATTTTCAAGTTTCATATCATAGTTTAATTTCACTATTTTATAAATTGCCGTACGTTTGATAACGAATATATATGTTAAAATGCATTTAATTTTACCAAACATAAATTATACAGTCAATAGGCCGCAATATAAGCAATTATTATCATAACAAACAATTTATAAGTTATACCAAGTAATTACATTTAATATTTTTATAAGTTACTGTACTATTATAGGTCTAAATAGAGAATATAGATATTTTATGTTTTAAAAACTAAATTCAATGTCAAGGTGGTAAGAGCTGACTCAAAGTCATTACATATGTATATTTATGTAATAACTTATATATATATATATATGAAAACATTTTTGTTAATAGAAACTGTAAAATATTCTCAATGAACAAAATTATAAATCAGATAAAAATAGATAAAATTAGATAAAAGTTTTGTTTTTAATTCTAAGAAGCAAAAACCGAATAAATCTAATAATCGATATATTAGCTAAAATTGCTTTATATATTATATGTAATAAAACGTCTCCATTATTGTGATAAGATGAGTTGGTGAGAGTTGTAACGGATTGGCGTTGGAGAGGACTGCACCATAACTTGAAGACTTTGCTGCGTAGTTAGAACGATCAATGCATAAATAAAAAACTTGCAGATATGGCCTAAAATCCACAAATAATTTTATTTCTTAGGTAATGCCCATTATACGAGTGGCTGCGCTGTGCACTCTACGATTTTGTTCAGCTTTCATCTTAAACAATGCACAAATTTATGAAAGTAAACTTTGCATAGATTGCGACGCAGCGGAAAACAGCAGACGAGACGAGCGAAGAGAAGTAGAGAGAGTTGCGATGTAATTACCCTTTTTATACCAAATTCCATTTCAGATCACACGAAATTTATTTTACAGGGTTTTGAGTTCAGATTTTATTGGTAAGTGCTCATCAGAATTGCAGGAGAAAAATTTTACTGAGGTTAATTTTAGAATGAAACGGAAGTTAAAATGTTATTAACTTATTATTTGAAAGTTAGATTTTATATTTTACATATTAGGTTTTTATATTTTACATATTAGATATTTTATATTTTACATATATATATATATATTAACACATGAAAATATTAACACATAAATGTTAACACATTAATTGAAACATAGTGTGAAATAGATTGGCATTAAGTGAAACAAATTGGCAATAGATCTTTAAATTACTAATTTTGAGTTAAACCCAGGTGCTTCAAGGCATTTGCAATTTATCTTCATTATCTGCACGGTTGCAGACCTTTGCACACTCACTGCTGCTGATTAAAACAAAGATTTTCCAAGCATATAAATAGTACTGCGACTGACTACGCATCCTCTTTCCCACTTCGCCTTCCTACTGGCGACGTGCGCTTTGCCTCTGCTAGCTATTCTCATTATAGCGAAGGCGAATATGTCCTTTTATTGTTTTTTAGTGCATGAAAGAGCTAATTAAAGCTATTCCTAGATCGACACCGATGAGTTAAAATGGCCAATGTTTTTGCTCGCAATTCACCTTTTTAGTAATTTACCATATGCCTTGCTTATCCTGTATTATTCCGTAATCTGGTCCATTCTAATTAGTAACTCTCATCATTCAAGTTAAGGCTTCTTTTCGTTTAAAGCGAGGAGTTCGGACGCATGGGGTAATTGATGAAGGTTCAAGTGTTTCATTACTTCTCTTATAGAACATAAAACTAGTAATAAGTTACTGATTTGAAAAGAAGGATTCGTCCTCTTTGAAAAAACATTGTTACAAATTCACTCTATTTCGGGAGAATGAACGCTGTAAGTAAAGGCAATTAAAAAGGGCTCTGGCTTGTAATATTGTTACGTGCGTACGGGTTCGTTATATATTGAATGCACAAGTCGTTAAAAAGTTTACAAAAATTTATGGACCAGAAATTGTTACGTGCGTACGGGTTCGTTATATATTGAATGCACAAGTCGTTAAAAAGTTTACAAAAATTTATTCTTTCCACAAGAAATAAATTAAAATGCTGAAATATTTCTTCACAGATCTTCGCACAATATCACAATATCTCAAACGTTTAGCAAAAACTCAGTTCAAAACAGATAAAATAGTTCTATCTCACAGCGAAATCGCTACAATCAATACAGCATTAAGTAAACAAACAGCAGTTCGCTTTTTACAGCTACAATTATAACAGCAACAACAACAACTACAACTGAGATGAGAATGGCGAGGAGAGTGGTTCGAAAACCAGGGTGCATGGGTCAAAGGACCCTACCCCTCATCGAATGCATAAGTATGATTCTAATAAATTGGCAAGTACAAAATAACTTAAAAATAAGTAATAACAAATTTTTTTTTAAAATATATAATTATATATATGAAAGGTACTAATTAAAGTAAGTAAAAACAAAAGGAAGGCGGGGCTATTATCAATAACTTGCCCTATGAAAAGTAAAATTTAAAAGTAAATAAAGCCATTCAAAATCCCACGAAAAAACCGAAAATGCCTGTTTAGAAAGAGAAGGCCGCTGAGCTGGTGACACACTAATTATATGCGTAAAGAAAAAAAAATCATGATGTTAGGTAACATGCGAATACAGAGGTGCACTCAATCCGATTAAATGTATAAAAATATAGAACAGGAGAGGAATACAATGCAAATAACACTTGATAAATACAAAATACAATAATGCAACAGAATTGTCGTACAAGTCATTACAACAGAGTAATAGGCATTAGTCAAGATTAACATTTAAGATAGCCCGAGGGCGTCTAACATTGACAATATCATTGACATCATAGTCATAAATGGTCATGGTGGGATTGTTAAGATCCCCCAGACCTTCAAAAAACTTACGTGCCAGACGGCAACAATAACTTTTAATATATTCAATTTTAAGTTCGTCATGCAAGCGCTGATTTCTAATGTACCATGGGGCACATACTATTTGGCGTAGAACACTGTTCTGCGCTGTTTGTAGTTTTTTGCGAATAGACTTACAAGAGTACGCCCACACAGGGCAAGCATAACAAATAATAGAACGCAACAAGGATTTATAAATAAGTAACTTATTATCTATAGATAGAACGGAGTTTCGAGAAATTAAGGGGTAAAGTATTTTTTGACGTACTCGAAACTTTTTAAGACTACTTGTAATGTGTGGGTTCCATGATAACCTTTTGTTGAGGATCACCCCAAGATAAGGGACTTGCTTGGCCCAGGGGATGGTCTCTCCATATAACTGTAAATTTTTAGGAGTTTTCACTTTTTTGGTGAACAGGATGGCTGCCGTTTTATCAACGTTTATCTTGATTTTCCACTTCACTAGCCAAGTCTCTAGTAATTGTAAGTGGTTTTGTAATCGTTGAATTGCTGAACCAATAAATGTACTTTGTGTGAGGATCGCAGTGTCATCAGCATACATTGCGAGTGTCGTGTCAGGTGTGGTGGGGATGTCGTTCACGTATATGTTGAATAATGTGGGGCCCAAAAGAGACCCTTGGGGGACTCCAGCCATTATGGGTCTGGCTGTTGAATGACTGAGATGAGGTGTTTCACCTCGGCTTTTATAAGCTTTTTAATTATCAGTAGAACAATCACGATTTTTCTAGATTTTTCTGGATGGCAACAGTAATTATTTTTATTGCTATTTCTTTTTCGACGTAGCTTTCTCTTCAAAAATCGTCTGCGTTGCTAAGGCAACATGAAGCAAATCTAATTACAATTCTAAATAAATAGCCAAATAAATTTGAAATTCGTAACAACATTATTGAGCACTGTGTAATAAAATTGTTATGAATCCATTTTTAGATTTATAAAATGCTTGATAAGGAAAAATGCGATCACTTTCGAACACCTGTTAGTGAAATACTATCTGCTTCGATGAAACGTTCGTATTTTCTTTTCGGTACTCGTTTTAATAATTTTGTTTTTTATGAAATGTAATAATTATTTTCTATAATGTTTATTGAAATAAATATTGTAGAACAAGCATAAATCCATCTATGATTAGGATGTATTATCCGTTCATAGATTAGGGAATTTTATAAACGTTATGGCCCCGAATCAAGCTTAATCCGAGAGATTTGTTAATGTTAACATTCGTTAGAGAAAATTTATTTAGAAATGGCAAAGAAAATGAATGAATGAAATGTTAACTGAAGTCAAAATTTTGCATTCTCATTTTAATGTCTATTCTATCCTCTGATTTTGCACCGGTAAAGGGGACCTCACTTCAACGAGAATCGTTAAAAGCAAAGTTATGCATTAATGTTATGCATTAGCAACAGGTATACAAACGTCATAGAGAATTCCTTCAAGTTCTTTCTAATTTATTAGCAATGAATAATAATTTGAAACCGTGAAAATACAGAACTCAAGAAATTTGCATTTAAGGGACTGTTACGTTTTTAATCCTAATTTGCATAAATTTTAACATCTCATGAAATAAAACCAGACATTCATATAGCATTTCTAGCACATTTTCTAATTATGACGTAAGTATGTAGTTAACATATTACTTTTATGACGTAACATTTTGTCCTAAAATTTAGAAGTAATTTTTAAAGAATATCTTGAAAAATAATCGTTGATCCTGTATCTTAAAATAATAAAAAAAAACTCAGATTTGAATCATTATACATAAAAACGTAACTCAAAATTAAATACCTAACAATAAAATATAAAAGATAAAATAATTTTCTAACTGAAAATCTGATATATTTAAACATATATTTCGCGTTTTGCGTATTTTCAAATCACTTTTTTGAAAGGTTCAAAAACCAGACGATTTCTATGAATTACGAAGAAGAAATACGGTTACATCTACTGGAAAGCATCTTGTATTGAAACTCTGAGTAATAAATTACAGTTTGTGAATGGCGTGCTCTGACACATCTTTTGAAGGAAACCTCTCCCAGCAATCAAGGAACGCTTTGCTCGCTCGAAACATTACCACTCGATTCTCTCATAAAGCAGGTCAAGATGCCATTGCAAGATACCTCTTAAACATGGTACATTATGCTTTTCGTTTATAAAGCCTTTTATGGAGATCTTTACACCTACACAAAACGCAACCGAACAAACGGGGAAACTCTTATCGCTTTTACGGGAAATTAACTTTCTAATGCATCACAATGCCCAACGAATGCGAAATGCGGCGTTTTTTATGGCCAGTCTATTTTCTTCTTGCAGTCTTCACTCACAACCCAGCCCGGAACGACCTATTCTGACTCCCACAGCTGAAAATGTTCCAGAAAGAGGGCTGGAATAATTTCGACGTTTCAAATGTTGTGAATAAATTCGGCTCTTAATATCGAAGTCGTAAAATATGCTACAGTCACGACTTTTCCGTGAGCGAGTAGGAAAGGGGAAAGAGATAACTAAGCGGCAGAATAGGAAGATGTCATTTTCAATCTTTCTCGGTCGTCGAAATGGATAGTTTTAAGAGTAAGAACGACAGAAATGACAATGTGTATCATTTGTAAAGAAATGCTTAAGCACATGCACCTTATCTATGTTCAAAGGTTAATGATATACATTTTGCGGAGGCATCCTATATGATGACTGGCATGCCAGTTCTTTACAAATTTTTTTTTCTTAGGTTTTTATTGTCTCTTCTACGGTTAATTTAATTATGTAATAAATACAGTATAACTTCTTAGAAATAAAAGACTTTCGAAGGAAAGAATTTTAATTCGGCGTTTTGACAGTCTTTTGTGAAAGATATCACCGAATACTTTTATTCTGAAGTTTTCAGATAATACAGTAAAAATAAGTACATTACAATAAAAAAGATCTGAAAGCTTTCAGATTTTACATTACGTCCAAAGAGGTGTTTTTTAACGTTTTGTGTGTTACATTTGTTTATTGAATAGCATGGGCTGCGCATTAAACCGTGAAATTCAATTCAGTAGCAGAATCACAAAAGAAATTGAAAAGAGCATATCTTTAACATTTCCGCTACACAGTCTCTCGTGCTCGTGATAAAAGTATATTTTTTTTTAGTCCAAAGGGGCTTTGTCTCTGAAAGACTATTGTTTTCGTTTTGCGATTTTGAGTCGAATCACTCTGAATCTCCTTTTCACTTTTCAAATTGTTGCCACCAAATATTATCCCCCTATATTATATTTGAAGAAATTAAATAATGAAGAATCTGCATAAATGTATGTATGTTTCTCGCACTGTCATAAAACGACGGTGCATAGAGCCCTTCAATTTTGAATGACGTAATGATATGCGAATATTGGCATCTGGAAGTCCAAATTTGAAATTTGGAATTTGTTTTATTATCGATTTCATATTTTGTAAAATTTTAACGAATTTTTGATGAACAAACTCATGGATTTCAAAGCGAGCAATGACAACGTTGTACAGAAAAAAACTTTTTCTCTCCAGTGCGTGAGACTGTGTATCGGAAATTTTAAAGATATGCTCAATTTAAAACCATTTTGCGATATTACTCTTGAATTGAATTTTATGGTTTAACTGCGAAGAACATATTGTTTAATAAATAAAGGTAACACACAAAATGTTAAAAAAAAAGCCCCTTTGGACGCAATTTAAAATCTGAAACCCTTCAGATTTTTTTTTCGTACAGTTTTGCTACTGTTCGCTTTGAAATCGTTGAATTTGTTAATAAAAATTTAAAAGGCGTTTCTTTCACGAAGAATTAAAAACGAAATTTGAAGTGTGATACATGCATTCAAAGTCATTCGACGCAAAATACCATTAGACATTGTAACGTCTTTGTGTTGCTACATTGCCAACATAATGCGAGTAAGAAATGAAAAGAAACATCACTCATAAAATATCCGTGCTTGAAGGTGCACGCGATACTAATGCGAATGCAACGCTTTGCAGCATTTGAGTTTTTTAATCAAAAATCCGTTAAGTTTTTACAAAATGTAGAATAGATAATAAAATAAATTTGAAATTCAAAATTAGAGCTTCCAAGTGCCCGTGTTCAATTGGAGGACTACGTTATTTAAAATTTGATGGCTCTAGGAACCGTTGTTTTTTCACAATGCGAGAAAAATTCATGCATTGATGCAGTTTCTTCATTATTTAATTTCTTTAAATATAATACATGGCGATAATATTTGGTGGCAACAGTTTGAAAAGCGAACCAACGCAGAAAGTGAAATGACGCAAAATGCCATTGAGACTTATAGCAGATTGGATCTAACGCCATTTTGGTGTAAAAAGAAAGCACAGTAGTTTCTCTAATACATGGCCAAAGAACAACTGTAACAAAAGATACTGTTTCAAGAAAAATGTAATCAGAACCTACAGAGAAAGTAATTTCAAACGAAATGGCATTTTGCTTTGAATGAGTCACTATAAACGGCTGTATCACTTTTAAAATTGTTGCCACCAAATATTATCGCCCTGTATTATATTTAAAGAAATTAAATAATGAAGGAAAGTATTTTTCTCGCATTGTGAAAAAACAACGATACATAGACCCATCAAATTTTGAATAACGTAGTTCTCTACATGCATATGAGCACTTAATTTCGAATTTGTTTTATTACCTATTTCGTATTTTTTTAAACTTTAAACGAAGTTTTGATAAAGGAACTGAAAGATTTCAACGCCAGCAGTGGCAGCATACTATACGGAATAAAAGTTTTATCTCTAACGCGCGAGTCTGCCGATGAGAAATTCTAAATATATGCTGCCTTTAAATACTTTGCTCTCGAAACATGCGTGTATGTGTAAATGAACAACCCCCCCTTTTAGGCATAATATAAAATATGAAAGCTTTCAGATTTATTTATTTGCTTATTTTGTTTGTGTGTAATGGAAATACTGATTAGTTCCTTAGGATATTTCTCTCTAAGATCCTTTCTGGATAATAGAGCCTCTGGGAGGTTTGCCGCAATAAAAAGTTGAGAGACTCTCTTCTAATGCATCTGAAATACTTCTAGAAACAACCCAGGCGAGGGGGAAAAAGAACCCTTTATTGAATCTTTAAAATTAATATTGCTTCAACCTGACTCTAACACACTACGCCTCACTCGGACGGTAACTCAAATAACAAGAACTAAACTAAAAATTCGAAGATATTAACAAGTAGTAGAATTAAGCTATAGGGTTCAGATAATCCTGTTTCCTAAACCCGCTTCGAAAATCTAATGGCTGCAAAGAAATAGCTGGTACGCCACGCTAACCAGCAGTAAATGCAAAACAGAAATTCACTGTAAAACAGAAATTCGCTGTAAAAGTACAGTTTTCGCCCAAACTCTCTAACTTCCCTACTAGAACTAAGTATTTAAACCTTTTATCCTCAAGACAGAATGTGCATTAAATTCACGCGCGCCACCAAATTTAAATATTCTGGTACTGACAATTAGGGAATGGCTTATAGGAAAGCAAATGTAACTTAAACTGGTTAGGAAATAAATATTGTTACGAATTTCACATTTATTTGGCTATTTATTTAGAATTGGAATTAAAATTCCTTTTTATTTCCCCGTGCAACGCAGACGATTTTTGAAAAGACAGCTGCGTCGAAAAAAAATAGCAATAAAAATAAAAGAGATGTCTTAATAAATAAATATCTCGTAATTACTGTTGCCATCCAGAAAAATCTAGAAATATCGTGATTGTTCTACTGATAATTAAAAAGCTTATAAAAGCCGAGGTGAAACACCTCATCTCAGTCGTTGTTGTTGCTGTTATACTTGTAGCTGTAAAAAGCGAACTGCTGTTTGTTTACTTAATGCTGTATTGATTGTAGCGATTTCGCTGTGACATAGAACTATTTTATCTGTTTTGAACTGCGTTTTTGCTAAACGTTTGAGATATTGTGATATTGTGCGAAGATCTGTGAAGAAATATTTCAGCATTTTAATTTATTTCTTGTGGAAAGAATAAACGTTTGTTAACTTTTTAACGACTTGTGCATTCAATATATAACGAACGCGTACGCACGTAATAATATAAATCCCTAAAAAGTCTTAATATTATTTCATCGAAAATTAACATAAATGACTCTCTTCAGAAATAATATGCAGTAGCTTTGCGGCATATGAGTGTATTAAGAACATATTTGAAATAAAAAAGGAAAGAAAAGAAAATATGAAAACTTTCAGATTTTATATTATGCCTAAAGGGGGGTTTCATTCATTTAAACATACATGCATGTTTCGAGAGAATTTGGGCTAAAAATATTTAAAAAACAGCATATCTTTAGAATTTCCGACAAACAGTCTCGTGAGCTGGAGATAAAAATCCTTTATTCTGTTCTGTGTGTTGCCACTGCTCGCTTTGAAATCTTTGAGTTTCCCAGTCAAATATTTTTCAAAATTGAAAAAAAAAAAAAAGAAATAGATAATAAAACAAATTGGAAATTCAATATTAGAGCTTCCAGATGCCCATATTGGGGTGGAGGACTACGTTATTAAAAATTGAATGGATCTAGGTATCGTTGTTTTTCACATTGCGAGGACACATACATACATTCATGCGGATTCGTCATTATTGAATTTCTTTAAATAGCATACAGGGCGATAATATTTGGTGCCAGCAATTTAAAATGTAATACAGCCGTTTATAGTGATACAAAGCAAAGTGCCGTTTCGAAGCTAATAGCCTTTCTGGGCTAACACTGCTTTGGGATAATAAAAGCGTTTCAAAGATTTTTTTAAACTAAAGAAAATTTGTACTTGAACGAATAGTGTAAACTTAAATAATCTGAAACTGCTAGACTAAATGAATATTAAAAACTTCAACTTGATTTTTCTCCACGATTATTCATTGAAAATTATAATTTAAGTAACTCATGTTTTTGCTAAGTGTTCCCAAAACGTACACGTGATTTAAAGGTTACAACCGTGAAACCCTGCTGAAAGGATCAGTGACATTTACTAAGATATAATGTTATTTATTGCTCAAAACATCTTGGAGGTAAAGGATTTATTGCTTAAAAAGCGCGAGTATTTTTCAAGAAAAGCTTAAGTTTTGTCCATTAACTTTCCGACGTTTTTTGTGGAATCATAAATTTTGAAGTTTTATGTGTAAACAAACTATAGTATGAAACATAATAAATCATCTTGTGTGTGTCTTCTATGCCATATTTTTGTCTAAAGTAATAAACAGAGAGGCATAACTAGAAGATGGCATTTTTCGTAGGTCTTCAGTAGATTAATTGCTTTCGTTATTGCTCTAGAAATTCAACTTTCTAAGTCGCTTCAGGTATTCCGAATTCCGAGTTCCGTGCTGCATGATAAAGGATTTTGCAAAATATGAAAAATAATTCATAAATAGCTTCCTGCATTTTCAGGCGACAGGTTTTGAAATTTTATGAATAAATGCATTGCCATACTGAGTTATGGAAAACTATACTTACCCAACTTCCTTGCGAAGTATTTCCTGATCAAGTAAACTATATAGCATATTAAAGTCTGGCATAATATTCTATGCAGGTTTCTAATACGTTCCATTCAGTATGAGTATAAAATAAAATTCAAGCAATTTATAGCTTCTGAGCTACTAGACACTCAAATAGAACGTAATAAATGTGTAAAGATTGATACCTAAACGCCTACAAAAAGAAGCGGCTATTTTTTGCCATAGCTGCCATATTTGTTTACACTTGAAACTTAGCAGAATAGTGGATTTGTTGCCAATCTAGAGAAACTAAGCTTCGTAAGCAGAATAGTGGATTTGTTGCCAATCTAGAGAAATTAAGCTTCATAACAACAAAGTAAGGCCTTCTTTTATTATTGCGAATTACGTTATGCTTAGTCCATTCTGGAATTATCATTTTAATTATTAAATTACCCCATATATTGACTCAGCATAGCGTCCTAACAAATTACATCAGTTTTTACGCCTTCAGTGTCTTTTTGCCGAGTGAGACCAAAAGTTAACTTTCTGTTTTGTGCATCAAAAAATCTCCCAAGTTGCATCTTTTTGCAGCTAGCCCGAATGGCTTGTTTTTTCATAGAAACTGTAATTTTAATCGTAAAATTTTTTTTATTGTTTTAAATGTATTTTGTGTTTTATTTTTTCTATAGCTTTCAATTTAATGAAAATATTTTGAGTTTTTATGTATTTTTGCCTTGTTGCGAAGTGAGAACTGAATTAATTGGATGAGAAATATATCTCTAATGAAATTCGAGAAAATAATTTTAAATGAAATGCAGAAAAAAATGCGTCTAATTTAATATTCGGTACAAGGAGGTCATGTGGTGTACACATCAGATTTTTTTAGTCTGAGGTTCAGGTATACATACGTCATCAGATGAAAAAATTTTCACAAGTTTCGTCTCCCACCTTCTTGGTTCAAATTTTCTCAATAACGGGATCATCGTTGGATACTTCAAGAGGTTACATTCTTTGAATTGGTCTTATCAATTATCGATTAGTTGTTTTTAGCTTAACAAGTCTTGTAATTCCGTCTTTTCCTGGAAGGATCGGAATTATTTTGCCTAATGGTCAACTGATTCCGCTTTGTGGTATCACTTCCTTACAATACAACATCGCCGATATTCCACTTTCTCAGATTTCCTGTTCACTGATTTTTGAATGAGAGCCCCTAGATATTCAGATCTAAACCTGTTCCTTAAATCTCTTTGCAGGTCTTCTCTATATTTAACCCGCTTATTAAGATTTTCATGCGCAGTGTGATTAAGATTCAGAACACTATTTATTTGACTGTCTTGCAGAAATAGAGATGGACTTAAAGGAATTAAAGTAGCATCATTTTCAGTTACGTATGTCAATGGGTGGGATTTAATCACTGCTTCACATTCGCAGAGAATCGTGGTCATTTCTTCAGAATTCAAGGATGCTCTTTCTAGTACTCGTCTTAGCAGTTTCTTAAGAATTCCTACCAATCTTTCCCGCCAACATCCCCACCTGGAGGGAGTTGGTGGTAGTGTAGCCGTGTCATTAGTGATTTGCTTCTAGTTTAGATCTTGAAGTACATTTGAAGCGCCAACAAAGTTAGTTCCGTTGTCCCAGTATATCCGTCCTCTACGAGCATTCGTATCCTAAGATTCGTCCTTCTATTCCGTTCTCTACGAGCTATATATCTTCCAAGAGCTAGTAAATATTTGTCGGTAGACATTGGTTCAACCAACTCTAAATGGATGCTTTGTTAACAGCGCAGGTGAATAAATGGATCCAAAATTTCGTGTTGCCTCTCAGTATCACTGGTCCAGCGAAATCAATTCCACTGATTTCGATTACAGCTGATTTTAGTAGTCTTCTGAGGCGCAGTATAATTTTCTAGCGTTTTTATAGAAAACCTTCTACACAATGGGAATTGATTAATGAGAGATTTCAGAGTTTTACCAGCATTCAGAATCCAAAATCTCTCGTAGAATATTGATCAAAATTTGAGTACCATATTTCTCGTGTATCGCACTAATCTCTTGACAACCTCATGACTGGATGGAAGAATAGCTGGCATTTTAAATTCTTCTGTATCCTCACGATAGATAAGTTTAGTTTTCAGTCTAAGGAAACCAATTTCATCCTTGAATACTCCTAAAGTTTTAATATCTCATCCTTTTCAGTCACAAAAGTCTTCTTGAACAATTTTGATTAACACTCAAAATTTCATCAGTATCAAGGTATATTTTCTCTCAATTTATTTCAGATCAACAATTGTAGGCGAATCATAAGATCCAGGCAATTAGATTAACTATATTTTTGTATTTAGAAAATATCTGTAATATCAATCTCTTTTGGTAACCGAGCATTTTTTTACAGATGAAACTATCCTCTTTTTCTTTTCTCTAATAGTATCACCCTCATCTAAATTTAAGTCACTTTTTAGCCAATCTTCTCCAGGCTAGTAAAGTCAACTTGGACCTAGCCACCAGTTACATTTCAATAGATTTAGAGCTGAACAATCTCTACTCGAGAGATCAACCGGATTCATGCAACCAGGAATATATCTCCAAGAATTTTTAGTTGTTAGTCTTCTTATTTCTTTCACTCTATTTTGGACAAAGACATTCTTGGCTTCTTCTCGCGTTATCCATGTCGAAATAGTGGAAGAATCAGTCCAGAAGTAAACTTCCTCACTCTGTATCTCAGATGAAATTGAGGGCAAAAGTCATGATGCTATAGCAGCTGCAAGTAATTCCAATCTTGCGATAGTAATTTCTTCTTTTACAGTTGGTGCAACACTACTTCTGGCTTGTATCAGTTGTACTTGAACAGAATCAAAAGTTTTTATTCGAATGAAAGCGGTCACGTCACAAGCATGCTTACTGCCATCGCAGAAAATATATACTGAAATGTTTTCACTTGTATTCCTTAAACAAAAATATATGAGAAAACGGATCTTTTCTAGATAGTCAGTTTCTCTCAGCCATTTTAAAAGTGCAGTTCTAGTTGCAGGTATCAACTTCTTCATACCATGTTATCTTCTGCTTCCACGTTTCTTGAAGCAATAATTTAGAGATAAGGGTGACAGGACAACATATACCAAGAGGATCAAACAATCTAAGAGCTGTAGATAAGATCAACCGCTTAGTTACTTTTTCAAAACATAACTATTTTATGCTACCAGTATTTATTCGTAGAGTACCAGATCATGCTCAGATATGGAGAAAAGGGTAAGTTTCTGCGATAGATCGAACTCATACGTAAGGGTGACGCTTTTAATACTGTAATCAAGCAAGCTTTTACATAAATGATCCTGATCAATTTTAAACTTAATAAAATTATTACTAACTCTAGCAACTAATCTCTGCAAAGGGATTATAACTATTTTTTCTCTAATTATTTGTTTCTGGGGCTCTATTCTTTAGTTACGTAACTTTATCTCTATTGAGACTGTTAAGCGACTTACCACCTCTTCTATGAAAATAACTCGGCATAGAAAGAGGTTTATAAAGTTTCATTTATTTTGGTAACATAAACTGGTATGAAACTGCTAAGCGAATAATTGCTATCTCTGGATGTAAGGACGTCTCAAGAAAGCTTTAAAATAAAACCTTTCTATTAATACAGAGCTGGAACATATATGCACGACTCGCGCCTACAATTCCGTCAAAAACTTGTGGTGATATAATTAAGTAACAGTAAGTTCAAATTTAAAATTAACTTAGAATCTAAAGACTACACAAACCAATTTAACCTGAAGTTGGCTCAGAAATCTAACCGGCGTGAGGATTTAAATGTCGGTACTAGAATGCAAAGCCGAAGAATGAAATCTTATCTTAGTTAGCAAAACCTAGTAACGTGGTCTCGAGAGGCAGAACACACTCTGACCTTAAAATCTCCCGAAGCATTCCTTTAGAAACTATCTTTTCTACCTCATTTAAATTCTTGTAGTGAAAGAGAAAGGAGAAGTGCCACTAAAAATCCAAACATAAAGAAACTGGTTAGTAAAAAACAATAGTAATAAACCTACAGGCTTAAACAAACACTATATTTGGATCATTGGACATAACATATGCATAGCTTGCATTGCAGAAGTTTTTTCCTTAGTTTGCGGAATTCAACTAACTTAAAATGGTGAATTAATAATTAAAGTAATTTTAATGCTTGAGATTTACAAATGCATAGCCTAACAAGCATTGGCTCATTTCTAAATTTATTGCAGGAGTAACTCAGCTGTTGAAAAGATAACTTTGAATAAAGTAGTTCTCAGAGCTAAACCAGGAATTAGACTAGAGGGATCACGGTCACTGTCACTGCTCTCTCTGTCTCTAACATTCAAGAATTCTCTTTTTATGTACACGTACACTGCAATAAAAAGGGGACAGTTTTATGTCTCCTGCTGTACTGGACCAGTTGACGAAATTCCAATTGAGTTTTTCATGTTTCGAAAGCACGACTTAGGATGTACATTAGATTTATATATAGCATTGTTCTAATATAGGTATTCTGACCCAAAATCGGCCTTATTCTGAAAAGACATGCCAAGTGTATTCCATCTTTCGATTCTGCGACTCAAAGTATACAAAACTGCCAAGTTTTGTAAAAATCGCACGAGTAGTTTTTAAAAAATTAGCTCTCAAAATTTTAGCTTCTCAATGTTAATTGAATTGCCTATATAATTATTAATATCTCTATTTTTTAAACTTACTTGATTGCTTCTTCCAGAATTAAAAATTTAGGTTTAATCCAAATATAATTCGCACATTTTTTAGGATTTATTTAAAAAAAATTGTATTTTTAGGTATTTTTTATATATCTTTCGTAAAACATTTTGAAATATGACACATAACATTTTTACCACCATCTTAAAGTACATACAATTCTAAGCATACCTGCAAAATTTAGAATTTTTTATTCAAAATTTCCTAAGATACACGGGAATTTACAAATTGACGCGTTCTGAAATTTGGCATATTTTTGTTATATGCGATAATAGCCCCAAATGTGGTTTTGCGCACTTTATTAAAATTATTTTAAAGATGACATTTCGCTCGTGTACAATGTAACAAAGGAAATGAAATTAGATTGCTGTAAATTCAGAAGTATCCTAAATCAAGCTTAGATATGAAAAACGCAATTTGAATTTCGTCAATTTGACCAGGAAGAACGAAAGATGTGGAACTCTCTTTTATTTTTTTCCCTCTGTCTACGTCATTTGCATCCTGGTTAAAGTTAACGAAAAACTGAAGTAATATTGCAATTCACATAATAAGATAACGGTCCAAATAATGTAAACATTACAATCTAATACTAATCACGCTTAGCTTTTGGTATCATTCTTCAAACACATTTCAGCAAATATTTTAAGACGTAGTGATTCTTTCTTTTCGAGTCTTTTTCGGGTGTAACTATCTACTATCAAAATCTGTCTTCTACTTTGTGCGCTGCTCTTGGAGCGATCCCAATTTACTTAAGATTTCCAGGAAATATGCCGGTATATTTTCTGATTGCATGACCAGTATAAAATTTACGTAATATAGAAAGTCGGCGGGAGGGACAAAGTCCCTATCCCTAATTAGCGAAGAGTGGAGCAATTAAAGTGTATCGAATAAGCTTAAATTAAAAAAATAAACAAAAGAGAAAACTTCATCTCCAAATTTTTACTGTCTGCACTGACTTTCACGAAAATACCGTGTATAGAAAGCCAAGGTAAGTATATGGTTTGTTTTATCTATGGCAAAGTTTATGAGAGCTATCTTCTAAAGGGAAGGGATGACTTCACGAAGAACATTTTAAGGGAACATGACTCTATACACATTTAATACATGGGGAAAACACAAAAATTCGATTCCAAGCGGACATACGGACGGACAAAATAAATGGCTTCTTTCCCGAGAACGGATTGTAAAATGAATTTAAAATGGACTCAGAAGATAATTTTTTTCGTGACGTCAGTACGTAAATACGTATGTACCGGGTGATCAAAAAGTCAGTATAAATTTGAAAACTTAATAAATCACGGAATAATGTAGATAGAGAGGTAAAAATTGACACACATACTTAGAATGACATGGGGTTTTATTAGAAAAGCAATAATTAGAAAAGCAATAATCTAATCAGAAAAGCAATAATTAGCATTACAAATTAAGACAAAGCAAAGATGATGTTCTTTACAGGAAATGCTCAATATGTTCAACATCATTCCTCAACAATAGCTGTAGTCGAGGAATAATGTTGCGAACAGCACTGTAAAGCATGTCCGGAGTTATGGTGAGGCATTGGCGTCGGATGTTGTCTTTCAGCATCCCTTGAGATGTCGGTCGATCACGATACACTTGCGACTTCAGGTAACCCCAAAGCCAATAATCGGAGACTGAGATCTGGGGACCTGGGAGGCCAAGCGTGACGAAAGTGGCGGCTGAGCACACGATCATCACCAAACGACGTTCGCAAGAGATCTTTCACGCGTCTAGCAATATGGGGTGGAGCGCCATCCTGCATAAAAATCGTACGTTCCAGCAGGTGTTTATCAGCCAGGCTGGGACGATACGATTCTGTAACATATCGGCGTACCTCTCACCCGTCACGGTAGCAGTTACAAAACCAGAATCACGCATTTCCTCGAAGAAAAAAGGCCCGACAACAGTAGATGTGGTAAATCCAACCCATACCGTGACTTTCCTCGTCGTGCAATGGAGTTTCCACGACAGTTCTAGGATTTTCGGTAGCCCAAATTCTGCAGTTGTGGGCATTGACAGACCCTTGGAGCGTGAAATGAGCTTCATCAGTCCACAACAGGTTACTCAACCAATCGTCATCTTCCGCCATCTTTTGAAACGCCCACACCGCAACAGCTTCACTAAAAGCTTCACTAAATACACTAATACAGCTTCACTAAAAACGCCTTTTCAGGTAACGTCAACATGCTGCGACTGCTGGTACATCTGATTCTATCTCTCATTACAGCTCCTTTTATACACGATTTTCATGCGCAGTCACTGACGTTTTGCTGTCCAGCGCCATCTGTCGGACATTTTTTGAACTTTTTTTGGTTCTAATAAAACCCCATGTCATTCTAAGTATGTGTGTCAATTTTTACCTCTCTATCTACATTATTCCGTGATTTATTAAGTTTTCAAATTTATACTGACTTTTTGATCACCCTGTATATATTTCGCATATCTCAAAAACCAGTAGCCTGAGACCTTTGAAATTTTGGACGTGGAAGTGATAAAACATGCAGCTGTGCACCTCCCGTTTCGGTTGCAATCGGCTGAACCAAAAGTATACCCATTCTGTTACCCTGCTCGATGAACTCAGTTTTTTATCCATATATGTTGGTAAATTGTGCATATTTTGCTTTGAAAGTGATTACATTTTGTTGCTTTTATGTCCCGATTAAGGTTTTTATGCATTTGCTAATCTGCATGCAATAGTTGTAGAATTGTCAACAATTTAAAACTTGTTTAAGTGCTACTAACGGAGCAGCTATTTGTTTACATTTTTTGAAACTCTTAGTAGAAGAGTCAATAAGTCAGTTTCTGCACTATCAGTGACTTCTTGCAGAGTGAGACCGAAAGTAATCATTCAGTTTTGTACACCGACAAATCTGTATTCCTGTCCGCTGGTCGAATTGCTGGTTTTTGCATAGAAAATCTAATTTTAATTGCTAAAATTTTCTTTTTAACGGTTTTTAAATGGATTTGGTATTTTAGATTTTTCTGTATTTCAAAATTTTTAATAAACGTGCTTTGAGTTTTATGTATTCTTACCTTGATGCGAAATGAGAACTGAATTAACTGAGTGCAAAATATATCTTTAATGAAATTGGAGGAAATAAGTTTAAATGAAATGCAGCAAAAATGTGTACAATTTGATAGGTCGTACAAAGAAGTCAATGTGATGTCCACATGAAATTGATTTTAGGAATTTGTTCCTTTACAATTTTTTCCAAACAAATAAATCCAAAATTTAACTTTATTTTTTTCCACAGGATTATTTTCAGCTATTCTTCACGCAGATTTCTGCTATAGTTGCCTTTAAAATGTTTAATCCTCCTTTTTAATAAAATTTTTCTCTGTATTTGCAAATATAGATAGAAGAAAAGCACCTGCTGAAAACAGATGCGTACTTGTTTAGCTTATTTCTAACTTCAATTAAATTCTGAAGGTAGACTATACACACATACTACTTAAAAAATACAGTGTTTTAGGAATGTAGAGTTAATTTAGAATCTGCGTAGTTTATTATGGAAGTGTCCTGAAATATTGTTTGCTGAGTCTGTTACACTGGGAAAAGGGCAAATAATTCATGTTTTGACTGGTCAAACCAAAACACGCTAGGTTCGATATCAAGATGTATGTTTTTGGTAATTTTTATATATTTAATATTTTTTGAATTTATTCCTCACGTGCTTGATTAAACATCAAAAAAATTTTTTTCTTCACGTGCATGATTAAACATCAAAAGAATTTATTTTGGAAACACTGCATTTTCGAACTTTTCATAATGGAAAAAAAAGATCTTTTCTTAGTTGTTCTAAAAAGAAATGTTCTGTGCATATATTATATGTTAAAATGAGTACTGTGCATTCGTATTTTCTATTTATGACTATAATGGAAAGTGATAAGAAAGCGCTGCTTTCTAAAGATATATGTAGATGTCAGTTTTTATTCTGTAAAGAGAACTTTCTGAAAACAATGGAATATTTGCATACTAAAGAAGATCCGAGAAAAAGATTCCTTCGGAAAGAATTTAAAAAGGACTTTTCATTATTTATTTTATGAAGATAGACTTAACAAAAACAGAATTATTTGTTTCTTGGTAAAGAATACCATAGTTGCATATTATTTTTGCAATTTTTATAACACACCATAATTTTAATATTTAAAATATTAACTGTATTATTGGGTTAAAACATATGAAATTTTCTTAACTATTCATTATAGGTATAAACTTCCAAACATGTTATGAAAATAAAGAAATTATTTTTATGTAAATAGTTTCGTAATCATAAGAGGGGAAATTCCATAAATAGAAGAAGTGGTATGTAGTGATCTTTCCGAGACAAAATCTACATTAATGTGTTTGATGCAGGAGGCGTGAAAAATGTGCATTGACCCCGTTGGGATTTGAAGCCTCGACTTCCCGAATATACATCGAGTCTACTTCCAGTTACTCTAACGACATACGGAAAGGAGAGAGAAAATACCTTATATACTTCTCCTTTTAAAGAGCGACTGGGAATGAGTTACCCAAATGCCAAATTTTGGTGGTGATAAATTATCGTCTAATACATTTAAGTTCGTACACCACTGTAGAGTCAGTAGGGTTTTTGATTCTGGAGGCATGAAAAATGTGCAGGGCCAATTCTGGGATTCGAACTCCGAACCTCCGGAATATACGTCGAATGTGCTTCCATTTACACCTCGAAGGCATGCGGAAATGAAGGTGAAACTAAAGTATGAGTAAATTAGTCAAGAAGCTTACGATGTTGAATATAAATAAACTACAAAATGTTGCACCTATAAGAGCACAACTCCAAAAGACATCAGAAAATGTAAAAGTTAACGAACTTTCATCAGTTTCTAACTTATATTTTTTCTGATATTCAATTTTCATTCAATTTTACCGGACCTTTAGGAAACAATTATTTACCAAATGTTAAATAATTGTTTCCTAAGTGATGACTCAATCGCCTATCAGAATAATACTTTCGATCAGCCTGCATGTGGTACAGGTAAGAGCGATTGGTCGATAATTTTCTGTAGAACTGACCTGCTTGCTTGGTTTGCGTATAGGGATAATGATGGCTCATTTCCATTGTCTTGAACGTTTACCTGTTTTCCAAGACAAGAATGTGCAAACGTTTCTCTCTGCCCAAGGTACCGAGATGGCATAGGAAATGTCCATGGATATCGTCTGAACCAGGTGGTTTAGAGGGGTCCAAATTCTGGAGGGCATACAATAATTCAGACAGGAGAAATCGCCATTGAAATTGATGAAATTGTCAAGGTCGGAGCCTCTAGTGTTAGTAGTGGTACTTCCCCAGCTAGGATGCTTAGCATTGGAGTCCCCTACAATCACAGTGTTTTCCTCAAACATATTTTCCATCGTAACAGTGTTGAATTTCAGATTATTGGGAGGGTAGTACAAATTTTTGATGGTGATGCTGCGATTCTTAGAAAGTATAGTAACGCCTTGATATTCGAGGCCTCAGGAAGCAAAGTCTATATCAGGTAGTTTATTATAATGCACTCCTCTAATAAGAAACATGAGACCACCTCCTTTTAAAACTCTATCTTTTCGGACTACATTGTATCTTCTAATTATCAAAAGTCGTTTCTTGTTAAGTTTTGTTTCTTGTAGTGCTGTAATTTCCACTTGGAGTCTATCTGCCATTTCCAAGATTTGGTCAAGCTTTATCCTAATAGCTTCCGTGCTAAGACCGTTGCTATTGCATTGAAGAATACGAAGTTTTTTGGTCACGTTTCTTCTAGGAGGAGACTGTAGCTTGCTTGGCGAACAGGATCCTCTGCCTAAATTCTGAGCGCGTCTCGGATTATTCTGCGAGACGGACGATGAAGTATTCCAATCAACAATATGCGGCTGGTCCATGGCGAAGGGTTATATGCAGCTTCACTTGAGGCGAAGTACCACGAGGGCTGAAGACTGACTACTCTTCTATGCCTCTTGTTCCGGGGAAGGTATTTTATTTCCCTTCTACCACCTTTGGAAAACAAATAAAGGCATTCCCCAATCCGCCACCTGGGGACGTGCCTTCTAGGGGTTAAGGGCTCCCCAAAGGATTTTTTAAAATTGTAAAACCATTTTAAATTAAGTTCTGAAGCTATTTTCATTCCCTGTCTTATTTCGAGAAACTTTGTAAGTACACGTTCAGTACATGTTCAGGACTACCTAAAGAAATAAAACCTATAGCAATCATATTTTACATATGCAGAGTAATTTTAAAATGTCTGACGAAAGCATAAATGCATTTATAGGGTACTAAAATCAGCACATGTATTAATAGAAAAGGGTATACAAATAGTGCATTTAAATTCTTATAAAAAAATATGAATGAAAGGCAAGTAATTACTATGGATAAAGTAAACAAAAAACAAAGAAAAATTCTTAAAATTACATTGTTTTTATTTCATTAGATTTAATTCTAGACTTTTTGGCAATGATCCTAAAACAATATTCAAATTTTTCTGCTTACCATAGGCAGAAAAGTGTGTTCATTAAAAATTATCATGACACGTTTACTGTCACTTTTTTCTCTTTAATTACACAGATTTAAAGATTAGGTTTTTGTTTCATTAATAAAATGTATTCTTTAAGGGTGCCATGTTAATATTTCTTAAAGAAGTTCTTTGCCATTATAGTTCATTAGATTTTTTTTAAAGTTTTTTGGGAATTTTCTATTTAAAGCTGGACTTCTATTAGGTTCTGCAAATAGCGAAAACTAACGTTGTACAGAGATTCATCCGAATTGAGGAAAAAAAGCTGAAAAGATAGATATCAAGACAGAAGTAGCTCCTCAGAATTAATAGAAAAAAGAAAAAGTGAAAAGAAATGGAAATCTGAAAGGAATAATATTTTAACGTCGCGGCAGAGCATTTGTTAAGGTTATTTTACTCTCTGGCTGAACTTGGAGCTTTTCAGTTGGCTCTCGTACTCACTCGCGATAACCAATCGTTTTCTGTCTTTTAAACTTTGTTTATTAATCATCATTTTCTTCACCTTTACGTCACATAAAATTCAACTGTAAGAAAGAAAAGTTTTAAAAGCAGTATTAGCTTTAAAAGCGATTAGAGTGCATGATACAGTGTTAAGTGTTGCCATTAATTCTTTCGGTCTTTTCTGAGTTCATCATGTCAATGTTCAATTTTCTTAACAAGGTGACCTATAACCATTTTTATTTTTTTTATTAGTATTCATGTATATTGAGGCAGATGACTGTTATTTGAAACGAAGAACTGTAGTTTTAAATTTAATATATTTTTCCCACTTCCTTTCACCAATGTGCAGCTGCACACTATGCTTAATCCAAACATGTAGTTAAGTTTCTAACTCATCGTGTAATTCTATTCCTCACCATGTAACTGAATGCAAGTCGATTTCTCTAACAGTCATCGAAATAACGATTCTCCAAGACACGTTTCCGCTGAATAATTTGTCTCTCTAATCTGCACTGTTATACAAAGATGATTACCTCCATTTTTTTTAACAAAGAGTAGTTTATTCTTGTTGTCGTATGCTTAGCTTTTACCGATGCAGCAAAGATACGTATAAAGCACAGAAATGTCAAGTCGCGATCTTGCATTTATTATTATACTAGCAATATACCAGTAGTTCGCACGGAGGGGAGAAGTTATTCCCCCTCTTATTATAAAGATAAGAAGAACAGTTCATTGAAATAATACGAAAATGTGTCGCACTCAAAAAGAATTAAAATATATGGAAAGAAGTATTTTAAGGTATATTTTTAACCCTTAAAACCCGAAGCCTTTGCAAAGAACCTCTATGTAAAGAAGGAAAGACTCCGTAGACGTAATGTAAACCACTTTGTCTGCAACGCCGCTACAAAGAAAAGGGAACATTCGCCAAGGGATTTGGCGACGGAATCTGTTGGTGAGAATTTCCACTCTGTGATGTGCCGGTTCTTTGGTACCTAGCCCAAATTTTCCCCCTCCGCGAAGTGTATTGGAAATTGAGGAACACGGGTAAAGATGAATCGTTCTTTGACTTGTCGCGATAATTTAAGCTCGGAAATGATGAAATATTAGGTGAAGTTTCACTTTCACTGGCTGTTGAACTTCCATTGTCCATATCGCTACTTGAAACCAAAGAACCTATTCTTTGTTTAAATTCTTGCTAAACGTAACGGTCGAACCTGTCCAAATCAACTTCGACATTCAGCTTCGAGCTTTGGCGCTTTTTGGGGACAGATATTTCACGCATGCGCAGTTGTTTCCCTTTTCGTTGGAAGAGAGCTACTTCTGCTTCTGTGAAGTTTTCCTTCTTAACAGTACATATTCTTTGGCCTTTGCTAACCTGTATGTTTAAAATACCGAAACGCTCACAGCAATTTCCTCCCATCCCCGTCCATTAAGGCACAAAGAGATGCGAAGGTTTCAGATGTTACGCGCAACCTGAAGATAAGAAACCGCAAATAAATCCTTTTATGATAAGCTGTCTGCAATAAACTGATCCAATGCATTTATCGAAACTGCACCTGCTACTGCATACCTTAGGAGGAGAGAAGAAAATTACATCTCAATATTAGCCGTTTCGGGCGATTGTGGTCATTTGAATGAAAGACCGCGCCAGGCATCTTGGTCTTTAGAGAGCTAATAAATTCACTAAATGGTATAAAATAATTTTAATAACAACAGCACTTTTGATCATGTATGATTAGAAATTAAATTTTAATTTGAGACTATCTATGCTTAGAATACGACCCAGTTTAATTTAGAATGTGTTTTAAGACGGACGTCTTATCCTAGGCTGATACCATAGTACGGTTTTCCAAAATTAAAAAATATAAATCCAGCTTTTGACCTCATAAAATAGTAATTTTTAATATTTATATTTCATTTGTTACAAAATTGATTTTAGGGCCATAGTGTATACTTCTCATAGTGTATAGTTATAATCTATAAATATATTCTTCATTTTGTATTAAGAGGCAAATCTAGAGTGGCGTTTCACACATTTTTAGATAACTTTCTTTTGTATTTAAAGAAGTATTATACCTAAAATTTTGTGTTTTAAATTTTTCATTCGATAACTTGTAATCTTTACTATCTTCCTACACTGTAATTTTAAATAATAATGAGTTTTTTAGTATCGGAAAAGATATTTTATCCCATTTCTCTCGAACAGCTTTCCAAACTCCAATGAGAAATGTAAGTCGAAGTTTGGGCAATCCGTTTTTGTAAAATTCCAACAGCGCAAAAAATGCACGGTGATACATCAGAAGATTTAGTAGGCATATGAGTGAAGGGATACCCTTGATACCCGTTTCTTGTTCCATTTTTTCCGGAAAATTGCTAGTAAATGTAGGCGTGTGGCTGCTTGTTTTGTCTTGAGGCAATTCTATTGATTGATGGCACTGTGGATGAAAAGAAGATATTTCATATTTTGAAAATTGGGTATAAAATATGTTCCTGATAATATGCGGATTTGATATTAATGTTTTCCTCCACTCTCTTTACTTTCAGTTTCACGTTATCTTAAAAACCAACAGTCATCAATAATTCCTTTGAAAAACTTTCTTTAGATTTTTTGAAACATGTTATACAATTTTTCCCCCTCTTTTATGATCATAAATGGATCTCGTTTTATTGCAATCATTTAAATGCACCCAAAATTTATCTATTGTGACAACATTTTTTTCCATTTTTGTCCTGGTAAATGTTTCTCATAAAGAATTTTGCAGCGCGTTCTGCGTTCTGCGGTATGTCGTGGAGAAAGACGATGCAGATTATGGATATTTTGTTACCCTTTTTATGATTCACATCAGCATTAAATACTTCGTTTAGAATTGATACTCAACATTTTAAGGATTTGGCAACTATCTTTTGACTTGGCGAATTTTCTTTTAAGATTAAAGGTTTATGTCTGGAACATTGTAAACATTCCTTTTTTCTTAGATAAGCATCTGGAACAAATTTTCCATTTGAAGCCAAACTTTGACCTTTGTTTTTGCTTTCTTGTTGAAAATGATACCCTACCGAAGGTTTCAGATATTGTAACCCCATAGCTTTCAGAGCATTTGTATTACCTAGATACGAATAATTTTCTTCGGAAAAGGCATAAACATAGCCTTCCATCCATTCCTTTTTTAAATGCTCCATTTTTCATGTAAACAAAAGTATCAAGTAGCAGACGATAATTTATATTTTCAAAAGTATAGCTGCAGTTAAAACAAAGATTTCAAAGGAAACGATTTTTTATAGCAAAGCAAAATCGTCTAAAACTGTACAAACAGCCTCTGTAAAATTCATTACTCATATTAGAAATATTATCTAGATTACACTTAACACTGAATACGTTTACTCAATGTCTTACACTGAGAAGAAAAAATCTTAACTGTTGAAGGTGATCTAAAGTTTTATTTTTATTTCATTAAGAAATTCTGAGTTACCAATTTTCGTATTTATTTCACTGCCTCTAAAGAGGATTTTGGTGTATTAAAAACATACACTTTGCGGAAATGGAAGTACGAAAACTCCGTATAAATAGTACGAGCTAATCTCGGAAAATAATTCTTCGTAGTAAATCTCAAAAAATAAAATGTTTCATTCGTTTTAACTTCGTTCATGTTACACGAGTTTCTGAAGAGTTTCAGTTCTCTTTTTGCTCGCTCAAGTTTTAAGCAGCAAGGTGTTCATTTAACCCTACTCTACTACCACAGGTGTAACCATTAGAGATAAAATGTTGCTGTTTTGTTTGAAGCGAAAGTAATTTTTAAATAAAATTCTGTCACGATCGTTTTCGCCGACATGCTCTCGGAGAGTAGCGATAATATTTATTCAAAGGATTTTACTTTCGAAGTTGTTTAGTGCTTTTTTCTCTTTTAGCTGAGAGGTAAATTGTTAAAGAATTCCACTCATACAATAGAATTTGTTTTTAAAGACGGAAAGGAAAAAAAATACTGTAGCGGCTAAAATATTTTCCAGCTCAGAAATAATAACAATAGTAGAAAGGTAAAGAAAAGGTTAACTTAAAGTATTGTTTCACCTATTGCATTAAATTAGGCAGGAAATTATAAAATGATGGCATGATGTTAATTTGGGATGATCAAATGTATTGTTAGAAGTGTTAATTTTATTTGCAAAATATGAACATAGCTATGCATTTCCGTAATCGTACCTCTACAGATGTTTTTCAAATTTGCTGAAATATATTGGAAACAGTAAATACTATAATCTTTTAGTTTGTTAACTTCAACTGAAGAAAGAATGAGAGCATTACTTATATAATTTTTTTATAAAACTGTAGTTGATACTAGTTTAAAATTTCGCTTGTTGTGGTAACGATTCCAAATGTATGAAGAGTTAGTAAATATGTTTTTTTAAAAATCTGAAAGCTTTCAGATTTTATATTACCCCCGAAGGGGCGTTGTTTTCATCTATATACAAATACAGGTTTCGAGAGCAGCTGCGTTAATGTTTCTTTGGGCTTAAATATATAAAGCAGCCTGTCTTTAGAATTTTCCATAGACAGTCACCTGCGCTGGAGATAAAAATGCTTTTTATTTCTTTTTTTTCTGTCCTTTGTCAAAACTGCTCGCTTTGAAATCGTTGAGTATGTTAATCAAGCATTCTTTAAAGTTTTACAGAATTTGAAATACACAATGAAGTATTTTAAAACAGCGTATCTTAAGAATTTCCGATAGGCAGTCTCGTGCGTTGGAGATCAAAATGTTTTTTCCCTTAGAGTGTTGCCATTGCTCGCTTTGAAATCATTGTGTTTGTTAATCAAAACTTGCTTTAAAATTTTACAAAATATGAAATACACAATTAAAAAATTCAAAACTCGGGCTTCCAGGTGTCCATATTCTGTTGGAGAACTACGCTATTCAAAATTTGATGGACCTAGGTGCCGTTAATTTTTCGTAATGCAGAAAACATGCAAACATTCATGCAAATTCTTTATTATTTAATTTCTTCAAACATAATGCGGGTCTATAATATTTATTGGCAACAATTTAAAAAGTGATTAAGACTTTTATAATGATGCAACCGAAAATCCTGTTTTGAAACTAATACAAGGATGTCAAACTCGCGGCCCGCGGGCCGCATGCGGCCCTCAACAAATATTTTTGCGGCCCGGCCAATATATCGGCAAATAATAATATATAATAATAAAATAACATATCGACGAAGAAAAAAATGAAATGTTTACAGCTAAGTAATTAACGATAATTTATTCAGTGTTGTTAGATTACTCACAGCGAGCTGACACACACACTACTTAAATTACAAATGCGTGTGAGTAGCTTGCGTTCAGCTACCTTCGGCTTTTGGGGGACACATGCACTCAGAACGTGTACGCATCCCCCGATAGCCGAATGTGGCCGAACTCATGGTCTCAGTTTTTCAATCATAGTTTTGTACGATATATTGGTGCATGCATGTTCATGCACTTAGCTTTATTATCAATTATTACTTAATTCATATTGTTACGGATTTCATAGTTATGTATTTAGTTAGTTTTTTTTTATTTAGAATTGTAATTAGATTTGCTTTATGTTGCCTTAGCAACGCAGACGATTTTTGAAAAGACAGCTGCGTTGGAAGGTTAAAAATAGAACAGCGCGTGCATTTAATATCTAATAAATAAATATCTCGTAATTGCTGTTGCCATCCACAAAAATCCAGATATTTATAGATGTTTCCAGTATATTCGAGAAATTAATTATAAAGCTTATAAAAGCCGAGAACAAACAACTCATCTCAGTAGTAGCTGTAGTTCTAGCGAACTGTTTGTTTACTTAATGCTGTGATTGATTTGTAGCGATTTCGCTGTGAGATAGAATTAGTTTCTCTGTTTTGAATTGATTTTTGCTAAACGTTTGACATTTTGTGATATTGTTAGAATATTTTTGAAGAAATATTTCAGCATTTTGATTTATCTCTTGTGGAAAGAATAAATTTTTGTTAACTTTTTAACGTTAACCGTGTTTATTCCAGCCCTTTGTATTCAGTATGTCTATATCAAAACCAAGTGGTAGTAAAATTAAACGAAAAATCGCTGACGAACATAGAATATTCCAAGTAAAATGGGAATTAGAATATTTTTGCTGTGAAATAAAAGATAAAATAATCTGCTTGATATGTAATAATACTATTAATGTACCAAAGTTATATAATATTAAACGTCATTACGAACAACACAAATCGAAATATAACAATTACGAAGGATTAATGAGAGAAGAAAAGTTGAAAGAGCTCAAGTTAGGAGTGAAAAAGCAACAGTCCATGTTTAGTAAAGTATTGCAAGAAAGTGAAGCGGCGGTACATGCAAGCTACGTCTTGTCCGAGTTGATAGCTAAACATTCGAAGCCTTTTACTGACGGTGATTTCATCAAGGAATGCCTAATGAAAGCTGGAGAAATTGTTTGTCCTGGAAATGTGAAGGCTTTTCAATCAATTTCATTGTCTCGAAATACAGTTGCGGAAAGAGTTACTGATTTAGCCGCGAATTTAAGTGATCAGATCAAAGCAAAATCATCTAGTTTCGAAAGTTTCTCCATTGCCTGTGACGAGAGCACGGACATTAGTGGCAAAGCTCAATTAGCAGTGTTTCTTCGTTCTTGTGACAAGAATTTTAACATTTTTGAGGAATTACTGGAACTAATACCGATGCCTGGTACTACCACAGGAGAAGATATATTTACTTGTGTTTTTGGACTTCTGCAGAAATACAATCTACCTTTGGCAAAATTAAATTCTGTAGCTACAGATGGCGCTCCATCAATGACCGGGAAAAACAAGGGCTTCGTAGCATTACTAAGAAAAAAACTTAGTGAAATTCACGGTTCAAACATTCATCATATGCATTGTATTATACATCAAGAAGTTCTATGCACGAAAGTAATAAATATGGAGAATGTTTTGTCATATATAAAAAAAGTTATAAATTTTATAAGATCTCGAGGTTTAAATCAGCGTCAATTCACTGCTTTCTTAAGTGAGTTAGATAGTGAATATTCGGGTTTGTCCTACTATACCGAGGTACGTTGGTTATCTTGCTCCAAGATTCTCAAACAATTCTGGGATTTGAAAGAAGAAATATGTCAGTTTTTAAAAACGAAAAATCAAGACGTAAGTTTGTTTTACGATCCAATATGGATACAAGATTTATCTTTCTTGGTTGATATAACCAAACACTTAACCGATTTAAATTTATCGTTACAAGGAAAAGATCATATCATTACGAACATGTTTGACATAATTAAAGCATTCAAATGTCAACTAGTTCTTTGGGAAAAACAACTTAAAAATGAAGATTTGACGCACTTCCCGACGTGCAGCATGAACAAATCAAGTTTAGATGATACTTGTTCGTATCAAAAATACGCAGAAAAAATTGCAAATTTAACAACTGAATTTGAAACGAGGTTTAATGATTTTAGTTCCCTCGAAGACAAATTTTTTTTGTTTTCTTCGATTTTCTCAATAAGTATTGACTCAGTACCCAGCCATATGCAAATGGAGGTGATCGAGATTCAATGCAACTCAAATTTGAAAGCAAAATTCATTGAAGTGGGCGTGCCTGAATTTTACAAATATTTACCAGCCAGGTTTGAAAATACTCGAAAATTCGCATATGAAATTATTTCCATGTTTGGTAGCACTTATCGGTGCGAGCAGTTATTTTCAGTTATGAAGGGTAATAAGTCTCCTATTAGAAACCGTATTAATGATGCTCACCTTGGGTCAGCGTTAAAAGTTATAACTGCAAACAAAATTTTTGCCGAAATAGGAAAGATAATAGCAGAGAAGAGATGTCAAGTATCAGGACGTAAACATTAAATTTTTCTT
>KK117124.1:204837-228424 GCA_000611955.2 Stegodyphus mimosarum | reverse complement strand
TTTTTTTTTGCGGCCCGTCTAAAGTTAAACCTTGTTTGTTTGGCCCAAGTGAACCTATGAGTTTGACATCCATGAACTAATAGATCATCTCGGCTAACGTTCCTTTAGGCTATAAATGAGAGTGTATTATAATATAATACTAATGCATACATAGTTCATTTTGAATACATTCATTATTGAAATAAATTTATCTTTGATCAAATTTTGTAGAATGAGATTTGGCTAGTGTAAGTCGGACACAGTTTTATTACTTTGTACTGAGTTAGATAATAAATTCTGATAGCTCCTCACAGTTAGCAAGGCCACTTAAAGTCTGTCATAAATCTTCAAGTAAAATTAATGCAACTCAGGACGAGCTTTTAAACAAACCTTTTTATTAGTTCTCCAGACTAATAAACTTACACGGCTTGTGTAATCAGACGAGACCCCCGCTGCTTGCGAGGTAACTGAACATAAAGTAAAATTTAAATATCTAAAAAATACGAAATTCATTAGGCCTAATCCTCTTAAAGTATTGGTTCAGGTCCTCCACTCAAGGAAGCAAACACGGCTAACAAAAGCTAAAGCGGAACTATAGAAGTTTGATGAAAATGGTAGTGAGACGATCAGCGTTCGCTGTTGCTCTGCGATAAATTCAACAACACTAGTCTTGTATAAATTGAATAAATTACATCCTGGTGGAAGTCGATGGAATTAGAATTGATACTAAAGATAAAATCAAAAGTTTATGGAATAATAAATATAAAGCCATGCAATTTGAATTGCAGATAATCGCCATTTTGAACAACGGCATTTTCTTGTAGAACATGAGAAGTTGCTATAACGTGTGTTAAATGAATATTTTTATTCAACACAAATACGTTATTCCTACGTCTCACTGTTTGCATGACTGCCTTTCTTCTAAATGGCTATTTGATTCCTATAAATACGCCAAATTAAGAGTTTGTGCAATATAAAATAGGTAGAAAACTAAGATTACGTTAAAAAGTAACAATATATCTGAAGTAAACACTATAGTTTTGAAGTCTTTTGAAGGAACTTACTGCTACAAAATGTCTATGTTTCTTTTAAATACCGTAAAATATAAGACACAAAAGCTGAGGGAAGAAATATTTGAAGAAGAGCTAAAATATATAGTCTGAATATTTCTTGAGTGTCATATATTTCTAAAGAATAGGAATCTTTGTTCAAATTCTTCAATTCTGGTTCTTTTATTATCGCTAAAATATTCAAAATTCATTAAAATTCAAATATTTTTAAACATTCATTCAATTATTTTGATAATGATAAAAGCCATATTTTCTGTTTAGATATGGTTAAAATGTAGAAGTATTTTCAATTAGGAAATAAGCGTTTTCATAATTTATTGCAGTAAATATAGCAATTCATTCTTGGCAAAACTGTAGTGTTTTCATACAGGCAGGTAAACATATTTTGAGAGGAAATATTTTCTTTTTCAATACATATCACCAATTTCTATATCAGTTATTAGATAACATCGGAATATACACAAGATATAAATCAATTATACACTCATGTGATTATTGTTTTTTTTTATTTATTTCATTAAGAAAGGTAAATCCTGTTGCACCACAAAATAAAACACGAGGCTTACAAATCGTATTAAAAAAAAAAAAAAAAAAAAAAAAAAAAAAACACTCATATGATTAAGGAGACAGTTCTTTTCTGGAAAATCCAACGTGAGAGGTCCTTTCCTGAGGTTCCCACCAAGGACACTAGAAAAATTAGTACTTCAGTTCTCGCAGTTAATTTATTAAAATATTATTATTGATTTCGGATATCTTAATGCCTTCTTGCCAGATACCTTGACAGTATTTTTTACTTCCTTGTACGAAGTAAAGGAAGCATTGTAATAAAGAAAAATTCCGGGTACCATATTTCAACGAAAGTATCCATTTTGACCGCTATCGAATGCAATTTAACGATGTTTTTGCCTGGCATCTGTACGTAAGGACAGAATGAAGAAATCTTTTTTTTCCGAACGAATTATAAAACTGATTTAAAATGGATTCAGAAGAGATGTTTTCGTGGTATCTGTACGTACGAACGTATGTATACATGTATCTCACATAACTCAAAAACGAGTAGCCTCAGAACGTTGAAATTTTGTATATAGGGCTGCTATAACATGCGGGTGTGCACCTCCTATTTTGGTTGCAATCGGCCAAATGTGTATAAGTATATATATATACACACACACACTCTGTTACTCAGCTCAGTGAGCTCAATTTCTTTATTCTTATATGTTTGTAAATTGTGCATTTTTGCTTTAAAAATGATTGAATCATGTTGCTCTTATTTTCCGGTTAAGGCTTTTATGCCTTTATGTTGCCTGCATGTTATAGTTGTAGAATTATCAGCAATTTAAAAGTGGTTTGAGTGAGGCTAAGCCTATTTTTTTACTATAACAGACATATTTGTTTGCATTTGGAACTTAGCAGTATAGTGGATGTGTTGATGATACGTCTGACGATAACGTTGAGGATAACGTCTTCTTTTAATATTGCGAATTAAATCACGCTTAATCCATTCTGGAATTTATGAAATTATCTCATATATTGACTCAGTGTCCACAACAAATTAAGTCTTTCTACGCCTTCAGCGTCTTTTCGCCCATTCAGATCAAAAGTAAACATTCAGTTTTGTGCTCCGAAAAATCTGCCTTCTTGCGTTTTGGCCGAATTGCTTGCTTTTGCGTAGACAATTTTAATTGTAAAAATTGTTAAATAGTTTTAACTGTATTTATGTTTTATGTTGTTCTACATTTTGTCGCGAAGTGAAAACTGAATTAATTGAATGAGAAATATATCTCTAATTAAATTCGGGGAAGTAATTTTTTGAAATGCAGCAAAAAGTGCGTATACTTTAATATTTCGTACAAGGAAGTCATGTGGTGTACATATCAGTTTTTTTTTTTATGTTCTGATAATACGCTGTATAGTGAGTGGGAATATCATATGCACTTTAAAGTCGACTGCAGAGAGATTGTTCCTTTGTATTAGCTCTCAAAATGCTTTTGTTAATTCGTAACACATTTTATGCCTTAAGATTTAAGTTAAGTATTCACAAATGCATCAGAAAAGGCCCTTTTTCGCCATTTTTAGTCCAAGATTATAGTACAAGATTTAGAACAAGATTTATTTGGTCCCAGTATTATTCGATTTCGCAAGACTATTTACAACGGCATTTCGAAATAAAATAAGTATTATTCTTGGTTTTGTGGCATCAAAAAGCAAATCTCCAACTGGAACTCGTGTCTATCTTAAATTAAAACTAGAAGTTGCCCACCCCATTTTAGAACAAAATTTTAAGAAGTGTTTTTCTATACCGGTGGTCTACCGCATGTTTTGCACAAAAAATTTAGTTGAATCAAATCTAACTTCCAGTGTTCAAGTGCACTGCATCTTCAATTCACTTAGTTACAACTTCTGACATCAAAATCTTTCATCAGGCATAACATTTCTAGAAAAATGACAGAAAGTCTTTAAAAAAGAAATCTTGAATATTAATAACCAAATTTTGTCTCTGGGAATGGCAGTAGAATGATTTTCTAAGCAGTTGAGGTTCGAAAGAAAGCAAGGTTAAAAAAAAAGATTGTGAATTGTCATGCGTGTGACCCGAATTCTTTGAAAGAACTTATTTTGTATTTTAAGCTTTCTCCCTCCTTCCAGCACATGGAAGGGTTGTAAAAAAGGGAGAGATACCCAGTCACCACTAATATCGCGAAGAAATATTGCCGGCTCACTGAATTTTCTCCGAGAGAAATTGTTTTGTTTGACGCGCGACCCAGCATCCCCACCAAGTGGGTCGTCACCCCCGCAGAGTTCTTACATGCGCATGAGAGGTCGTGGACCCGAAACACGAAACAAAAAAATACAGGAAACGGGAAAACACCGAAAGAAGGGAAATTTAATGTAGATCTTGATAAGCGACAATATGTATTCATTCCTTGCACGATATCTCCAGCACGCAGTCAGAAGTTTTTGATGGATTTTATTTTCCTTCCTTTAAAAACTAAATTTCAGTGAAAGTGTTGTATATGTAATGTCTTCCTTTCTGCTTCCTCATGCTTAGCATTTTAAAAACAACATATTTTGTTCTGATATCTGCATAAAAAACAAAAAGAAGATATGATGTGTAAACATTTCCAGCTAAAATTACAAATTCCTTTGGTTGTTATATTTGAGGTTCATTACCTTATTCATGAAATAATAAATATACGCTTTAAATAATTTTGAATGAATGGTTGCCAATGAAATTGTTATGCTTAAGCATCTGCTTTTATTTAAAATTTAAAGAAATTTTGCTTCAGATTGTGTTTTATATGTATCCATTTCTATTTATTACAGTTTTTAATTCCTTGTGCGAAGTAAAAAGGAAGTATTGTAATCGCGAAAAATTTCGAGTCTCATATTTCAACGAAAATATCCATTTTGACCGCTATCGAATGCAATTTAACAATGTTTTTGCGTAATATCTAAACATAAGGACAGAATAAAGAACTCTTTTTCCCCAAAAAAATTATAAAACTGATTTAAAATGGATTTAGAAGAGATTTTTTCGTGACGTTTGTACCTGCGTTTTTATCTCGCATAACTCAAAAACAAGCAGACTCAGAACGTTGAAATGTTGTATGTGGAACTACTATAGCATGTAGATGTGCACCTGTCTTTTTGTTTGCAATCGGCTGCTCCAAAAGTATATATATATATATATATATATATATAATTCACTATAAATTATAAAAAGAAAACTCTCCATATTACATTTCCAAGCAACTGAAATTCAATTTAAAAACATCATTGAAAAGCTATTTTTCAGAATTTAAAAATTTATAGAAATTTCAGTCCTCCTTGTTTTAAATACAGTTAAGGAAAAACTAAATCGCAAAAATGCCAAAATCCAAAGTAAACTTTTTAAGTATTAAAACACCAGTTACTGTTATTGATAGCAGATTAATCGACTTATCAAGGGGATAAACCAATCTACCATCAATTAACAGTAACTAAAATAAGAGAGAGTGTTTCATCTTACTTCCAAGTAAGCATCAAATTATTTGCTAGATTCAAATCACTAACTGATACTCAATCAAAATAAAGATATTAGTCACTAAACCAAAAGAATCCTGTAAAAAGCAAATAATCTTTAAGATCAAAACTATTCGCTAAGAACACAATTAATCTAAACGAGATGCTTACTTTAGAAGACATATCCCCTACACTCTCTTTTCATTTCAAAAACAAAAGTAAAAACAAAAGAAGATTCAAGAACAAATTAAAAAAAATTATAATATAAGATGATTAAAAGAAATAATCCATAAAATTAAAGTTAAAAATTGTAGTAAAAAACAAACTAGTAAGCAAAATTAACTAACTTGCCTTCGAAATTTTAAAAGCAAATGACTAGAATGCAAGTACGTATTAAGAGATGGAGGCAAAGGGGTTATCGTAATAAGAAGTTTTCTATTGAAGGAAGTTTAGCCTAAATTGCCGACAAAACTACAAAGTTTCTTGGAGATATAATACACAAAGAGCAGGCAGTTATTAAAATAGCACTAAAGCTGCTATTAGTTTGAATTTATATTCATAATGAAAGTAATTAAAAGTAAATTAATAAGCCCAAGACTTGCGCTAAAGCTGCAAATTAATAAAGCAATAATTCACTATAAATTATAAAATGAAAACTCTCCATATTATTCTCCAAAGAAAACGAAAACTGTCCATATTATTCTCCAAAGAATCTCTCCTTTGGGCTTATTAATTTAATTTTAATTACTTTCATTATACATATACATATATATATCCACTTTGTTACTCGGCTCAGTAAGGTCAGTTTCTTTATTCTTATATGCTTGTAAATTGTGCATTTTTTTACTTCAAAAATGATAGAATTATGTTGTTCTTATCTTTCCGTTAAGATTTTCATGCCTTCAGTTAACCTGAATGCAATAATTGTGGAATTATCATTAATTTAAAAGTTTTTTAAGTGCGGCTAAGCCTAATTTTTGGTTATGATAGCGCCCATATTTGTTTACATTTGAAGCTTAGCAGAATAGTGCATTTGTTGCCAATCTAGAGAAGCTAACTTTGCAACAACAAAGTAACGTCTTCTTTTATTATTTCGAATTAAATTATGCTTCGTTCATTCTGGAATTATCATTTAAGTTATTAGCTTGTCTTTGCGTATAAATTGTAATTGTAAAAATTGTTTTTTAAATTGTTTTAACTGTACTTTGTGTTTTAGGTTTTTCAATATCTTTTCTATATCAATTTTTAGTGAAAATATTTTGAATTTTTATGTATTTTTGCCTTACCACGAAGTGAGAAGTGAATTAATTAGTGGCGCACGTACATTAAGTAGGCGATGCTGAATTGTCTGTGAAATCGTCTGTGTTTAGCGCCGAAATGTAGCTATGGTAAATAAATATAGTGAACTTTAAAGAGTGTATTTATTCTGTTGAGGTTTATGCGCTATCGACGAAGTAGATTTAATTCAAAATTCGTTAACTGTTAATTCAATACGTTTAAATGAAATGCAGGAATATTGTATATAATTTAATACTCCATACAAGGCACAATTTATCAAGGCATATCTGGTGAACATATCAGATTATTTTTACCTGTTTGGCGTTTTCTATTTTTCTGCATTTTGCAATTATTAATGAAGTTGTTTTGCGTTTTCATGTACTTTTGCCCTTCCGCGAAGTGAGAAATGCATTAATTGAATGAGAAATCTATCTCTAATGAAATTTGGGGAAATAAGTTTAAATGAAATGCAGCCAAAAATGCGTATAATTTAATAGGTCGTACAAGGAATTAATACGGTGTCCACTTTAGATATTTTAATTTGTATTTCTGAAACTATTCATTAAAAGGAATATAGGGAGTTCTTTTAACTTTAAATGTGAAAACGTAACTGAACGTTAGTGTCTTATTTTAACTACACATTTAGGTTTAAAAATAAATTTGTTGTTCTTTTTAAAGCACAATGCTTGATGTCCTAACTGCGCTTTAATTAGATTATGCAGAGTTTTTAAGGTAATTAAGATGTACTGGTGTATAAGTCTGATTAATATTTGAGAAAAAATATGGTTTGCGTTCAGTTCGAAAATTCACTGAAAAGTGAATGAGGTTGCCATATTTTCAGTATCGATTTTCTTTTGGATTGAAAGTAAACTGTTAGGCAGCATTTCGTCTAAAATGCATGTAAAGAAATATTTTTAATATTCCTGCTTATTAACATTTGACACTTGAAAAAAGAACTCTGATCTTTTGCAGGTATGTCTAGAAATGCATCTGCTTTAAGGTTTACCGTGAAAATTTTTATGGGTTATAATTCAAAAATATCTTCTAAAAATTCATAAAAATTGCTAAAATAAAAATAATTTGAAGTAAATCAGAAAATATCTTCGGATTCGATTTGGATATCCTAAATTTCGAATTGTGGAAGAAGGAATGAAGCACGTTTAATAAAAAAAGAGATATTAGTAAATATATACCAAATTCAATTAACATCTAGGAGCTAAAATTTTTAGAGCTATTTTTCTAAAAACTACTCTTGCGTTTTTTTACGAAAGTCCTCACTTTGGCTTAATTCGTGTTTTAGAATCGAAATATGGAAAAAAAAGGGTACGCCATTTCAGAAAAAGTCTGATTTTGTGTCAAAATGCCTATGTTTGAACAACGCTATATATAAATATAACATATATATCGTAGATTGCGACATGAAAAGTGCAAATTAAATTTCGTCAATCGGCCCAGTTGGACGGGAGATATAGAACTGCCCTTTTTTTTAAAGCTTTTCTGTGCAAAGTGTATTTGATGTAAATAATGTAAAATGCCTCACGGCAATTCTTAATGGACATATTATTTAAGGATTAACTACATTTTATCATTAAACTAATACTGATATACTTAAATAATTTTCCCACGGTATATTATTTACGTGTATCAATATTAGGCTTGTTCTTGTTTTCACAACTTCATTTATTACATGACTTTCGAGATGTATAGCATTTTTTTTACTTTCCTTTTTTTTTCCTTTCCCGCTTTTTCCCTTATACATTGAACTTAAATACTTACTTTTCCTTATACGTAACATACATACATCCTTTTCCCTTATACGTGAAAAAAAATCACGTTTTTGTTCCTGACAAAGAATGACCTTACTTTCCTTTTCATATTCTTTGCTACTTTTATTTTTAAACTAATTTCGGTATGACTGAAAATTGTATAATTGTTCAATCTTAAAATATTATTCTTTATTATAGATATTAATTAATATGGTAATTGAGCAGTTGCGAAAGGACAACAAGGTTTACGAGAATTTATTTATTTTTATTTTTATTTGATTTGCAGTATATAAGATCAAGATAAAGGTACAATATATATCTACTATAACTGGCAACCACCGTTACATAAAGAGAGAAAAAAATGGAAATTAATACAAAAATGGAACGATACCGCAAGTAGCAACCAATGTTACATAAATAAGGGAAAAAAAGGAAAAAAATGGGAATTAATCCTAATAAAAAATAAAACAATAAGGTAATTTAACAAACCCAATATTTCTTCGGGTTTCGACAAGGAGTGTCTGAAAGAATTATGAATAGAGCCGCCTTTCAAAATTATATTTGTATTGTCTGCAAAACAAATCAATCAACCGAAAATTAAATAACTTTTTACTTCAGGCAAATATTAAAAGAAAAAGATCAAATATTAAAAGAAAGTTTAAAAAAAAAATTAAAAAGCGTTCATCAGCCTGGTGCAAAGGAATATGCATTATATAATTTACGAAAAATATAATTTAAATTCGCTGTAAATTGTGCAATTATCTGGAAAAGGGTAGATAACCTAAATTTTGAAACAAAATGAAGCACCATTAAAGAAAAGCTAATGAAAAAACATTAAGTTATAATATACTAACATTAAATACAAAAAAGGTAAAATTGCAAATGTAACTAACAACAAAATCTACTGCAACTATGCATGTATTTTAAAATATGTTTAGGAATTTAGCGACATCTAGTGTAAATGATTTTTAGAAAAGTGCTAGCATAGAACGTACAGTGGTAAAAACTAAAGTAAATCCCTAAAAAAAGCAATATAATTTTTAAATTTCAATTTCAATTTTTGAAATTAATTTTCAAGGAATTTCAAGGAATTTCTAAGAGTGGGCTACCAAGAGATGGAAAAAAACGATGAAGTAAAGAAAAGCGAACATCGTTGACAGTGCACAGTTAATAGCAATGGGTCACTCGAAATGAACAGAAACATTATGCCATTTTGTTGTTTGAGTTTCGTATTGTTGCGTTATACGGGTTCGTGGATTTGAGAGTATCCAATGAAAACACGATGCAGAACAATATAAAGCACAATTTATTTACAAGTATCACTATTTACAGCACAGTTCCAAAATTACCTTTAAAAGCGTCGAAAATCTACAATAAATACGCTGAAACAATCAGCAACACAGCTTCAGGCTGTAACTGTAAAGGTAGCTTCACGGCAACACTAAACTTATAGTAAACACCGTGGAACAATCACCAATACACTGTCAAGCTATACTGTAAAGGTAGTTTCACGGCAAAGCGTTATCTCGATCGCTTTCCGTTCACAAAACTCTCGCGTAGATTAGCACTCACAGTAAGCAGCTTTTCTCACAATTCTCACAATAAGCAGCGATTCTCACAACAACCGGCTCTCAGAAACGCAAGGGTTTATATAGCTTTTCCTTAGGTTCCACAGGTTTCGAGAAATATCTCGACAGGAAGTTATTCTAGAAGCTTCCTGATTGAACCATGGGATATCGCCTATTTGGTCGTACCATACACTATTTTATGGCAACCCTAGTGCTATGCCGGAAAGCTTACATACAGGCGCAACCGCCGAATTTTTCGCAACAGTATGAATCCTTCGTTCACAGGGCACATTTAATATCAAAGGATCACTTGGATTAAACAGGAAAATTTTAATATTTCATTGTTTGAGTTTCGTATGAAACCTCTCTGTTCACAACATTTAATAACGATGGGGCACTTGAATTGAACAGAAAAATTTTACCATGTAGTTGTTTGAATTTCGTATGGAGTCTCATTTCAAAACCTTAACTTTATAAAACCAATGTAAAAAAAGAATGAATGTAAAAATGTAAAAAGTATGTAATGTAAAGGAATTTAAAATAAATGTAAAAGAATTCTTGAAAGAATTTCTAAAAGAATTCATTATAGACTTCAAGATTTCAACACACGCAGTTTAAATGCCCTTTCTTTAGAGCTAGTATTATGAATAATTTCCGTTATAATAGTTAAAAACTGAGTCCTTTTAAAACAATCTGGGGCCCTAAGGGCATCATTTTTAAGGGGGGTTTTCATCCATATTTTTGCTGAGGAAAACATACGTTTTTCTGCCTCAATAAAATCTGGTGCACTAGGCATAGGAATTTTAGCCTAACTAGAAATAATGCCTCAGTTATAGAGAATAAGTTCTGTGTCTTTTCAGCATGAAGACACTTCACTCTTTATCTTTTATTTACGATACTACAAACAGTGATTGTATAGTAAAATGGTGAGGGAAATCTGCAGAGCTCCAGGAGGCTATTTAAAATACATCTCATGACATTGATAAAATTTCCTTGGAAGCGGTTTGCAATGAACCTCAAAGGATCTTTTACTGCATGGAAAGCATGCGGAAACAAATCAGTCACTTTTTCTTTTAGCGAAGGAGAATGAAAGGCTTTAGAGGTGAACAAAGAGTGGCACTTAAAAATAAAAAAGTAATAACAAACACTTCTCAAGAAGTGTCGAGTTAAAGTTTTGTTCTCTCCTTTGTGTTGGTATGTTTCGTTTCTTTTCTGTTTCTTTTTCCTTCTTTATTTTTTGACAGGGTTACGTAATTTAGTTGAAGATAATTGTTTTCGCTGTTGTCGCTATGAATTCCGTAACTTATTTAAATGACTGGAGATAAATTCTGTTTTGAAAGGTTCTACATCACCAAATCGTCGGAACTAAATCCTTCAAGTGTTTAATCTAAATTAATAAACTAGGAAGGCTACTTCTGATAAGCAGATGAAATAAATGTTTTTAGAATATTCAAATAAAAATAATGAAGATTTAAGTTTTTAATAAAACACTCTGGTTAATATATTTTATTGGTAAATCTTTCCCGAAAAATTTCTTCCCGAAGAATTTTAAATCGGATAAATGAAAGAAAGTGTATGAACGTGTGAATGTGTTTAAATTTAGAATCTTCAGTAAAATTCTCATAATGATATATTATATTACATAATGTGTATTATCACTTGATGTTAAATTTCAAATTCACATCTATAACTTTTTTCACAACGCTGATACTACTTATAAATAAATAAATAAATAAATAAAAAACCTGAAAACCTTTCAGATTTTATATTATGCCCAAACGGGCGTTTTTTCAATTACAGACACATACGCGTTTCGGGACTATTTGGGGTAACGCCTCATTGTGCTAAAAATATTTAAAACAAGCATATCTTTAGAATTTCCGATAGACAGTCTCTTGCTTTAGAGGTAAAAATATTTTATCTCCTGCAGTGTTGCCATTACTTACTTTGAAATTGATGAGTTTTTAAATTAATATTCGTTAAAACTTTGCAAAACATGAAACAGACAATAAAACAAATTCCAAATTCGAGGTGCTCATGTGGGGGTTGAGAACTATGTTATTCAAAATTTGATGACATTAGGTACTGTGGTTTTTTCATAATGCGAGAAACATGGATACATTCATGTAGATTCTTCATTATTTAGCTTCTTTAAATGTAATTCAGGGCTATAACATTTGGTGGCACAATTTCAAAAGTGATTAGGATATTTAAAGTGATTTGACGCAGAATGCCGTTTTGAGACCAATAGCACTTCTGGGCTAACGCCCATTTCTGCTAATAAACTTCGAACCTTTCAGATTGAGCTTAATATCTATTTAAATCACACATGGATATGGCACGCATTTGTAATTACACGCGCAAAATAAATAAATCTCTACATATAATAAAACAAAGAATCTGTGTGTGTGTGTGTCTTTCGTTCGTGTTGCGAGTAAGCTAATAGACCCAGCGCCACGAAATTTGGTACATAGGTGTATCTACACAAGAGCCAGTGCACCTCGAAGCGATTTTTTCGAAATTCGAATTAGAATTTTTTTTATTGTATGTTTTGTGACCAAATCGCGTCATTTTGACACATAATGGGCTACAGGAAAGCGAGATTTCACTCTATACATTTCATTTTTACATCGTCGTGAAGCGTAGACACTTAGCTATTTTACGAACTTAAAATAAATTTCGTATTTCAATAAATCGATTGAATACGAATTTATTTAGGAAGGTGAGCTTAACACCTTTTCAGCGGAATTTGTTTTTTTAAAACTTATTTTAAAAAATGTGCTGTTTATTTTCCTTTGATTTTTGGACAGGTTGAACTTTAATCCTTTCGACTCCTTTTAAAAAAAGGATTTTGGAAAAATAATATTTTGTGTTTTTTTAAAATTTTTTAAATGAAGCTTCCGAATACACTTCTCACACCTCAGATATTTTTAAAATGTAGTTTTGGCAACAATTTTCCTTTCTTACTGTTGTTGATAGATTTTTGATGAAATTGCATCATTTTGAATAGTTTCATTCTTTTAAAAATTTCGGTTTGGCAACAATTTTTCATCGTATTCCTTATGTTACTGTTTTTAAGAGACTGAAAAGTTTAAGAAATTAAAAAATTGTTTTTTTTTGCAACGGTAAATTGTTTAATTACTTTATTAGGATAGTTAACATTTGTATCAAGGGATATTGTTTATTTCATTGTAATATTATGTTTTAATTATATATAAATTTAATTATAAAAAAGTTTTGCATGATATTTTTTAATCTGTTTAAGTTCTTAATCTGTTTATACCATTTGATTTCTTATGATTTTGCAAATTGAAATTGGTTAATTTATTTATTAGGATAAGTAATATTTGTATTAAGGGATATTGCTTATTTCATTGTATGCTTTTTATATGTAATGCATTTTTAACTGATTTTTTTTCCGTTGTTGTTTGTTTCTTTTTCGATAAAATTGTTCTGCAGAGTAAAACTCTGTGCAGTTTTCAAATTTAATGTTTGGTGTTCTCTTTAGGCATTTTTCTGGTACACTTAAAAGCCAGACGAAGGCTGGCCGCGCAGCGGCTAGTAAATAATAAAATAAAGTCGGAAAGCTTTCAGATTTTATATTACGTTTAAACGGCGTTTTTTAATTTCCAGACACATACACGTTTCGAAAGCATTTGGGCTAACTACACACGGGGCAAAAAATATTTAAAAACAGCATATGTTTAACATTTCCGATAGACAGTCTCGCGCGTTGAAGATAAAAAGGTTTTATTCCCTACAGCGTTGCTACTGCTTGCTTTGAAATTGTTGAGTTTTTTTAATCAAAAACCCATTAAAGTGTTGCAAAATATGAAGTAGACAATAAAACGAATTCCAGATTCAAAATTCGGGCTTCCAGGTGCCCGTGTACGTGTGAAATTCTATGTTATTCAAAACTTGATGACCTTGATTGACTACGACAAACACGCTGAAACAATCAGCAACAACAAGCCTTCAGGCTATAACAGAGAAGAGAGTTTCATGGCCATGCACTAGGATACAGCTCTCGACTCCGATTGGTCGTTCTCGGAACTCAACGTACTCTCGAGACTCTCCACGCTACAACTCGCAATGCACTCGATAGCCTCAACGATGCACTTGACTACCAGCTCGACACTAGACTGCTACTTCGTGTACGGGCAGGTTTTATATTTGGCCTGCCCTCGAGAACGCTTTGGGCCAAAACGGTAAGAATTCATTTTGGAATGTTCTCCTTCCGTCTACGGCATATCGCCAAATGCCGCCAAATATTGCAACCATGCTTTTCCTTGCTATTTCTGGCAACTCTAAACTCGCTTTGCAGAGAAGTTATCTTCCCGCAGCTGGGCATTTCAAAACAGATAAATTCAAACAGATAAATACCGTTGCACAACAAAATGCAAAATTTTGTGGAATCAAATATTCATTAAAAATATCTCTATCCTCTACCAAATATTTTCCCTTCCTTTTATCAAAGTTATTAATTCAGAAATATCCAATTACTCAAGGAATCGATATTTATCATTTTTAACACTATATGAAATTCTTATGTGATAAGGTTTCGTTAAAAGAAAGGACGTTTTCTCCTAGAAAAGATGTGACATTAAATGCGGGGCGCTTGTAAAAGACAAAAATAAATAAAAAAATGTTTCAGTGGCGAGAAATTAATCGAAATTTTTCCTTTTAAAAGACCCAATTAACAGTTTTTCTACTTCTTATTTTCTGCTTGAGCTAAACTTAATCATGTTATGTTCGGTTACTTTTCTTTTTAGCTATAGTTACCAAGTAGAAAGCCCCTAATTTAGAGAAATGGTGAGTTAGATTGCGTTACTAGTTCTTATTGGTGAAATGGCATTGAATGTAGAAGTTCGGCTAAAAGCTGTGAAAGAAATCTTTAGACGGATGTTTCAAGTTATCTTCCTCAAAAAAAACTGTGATTGCCATTTCATTTACGGGCTCAGGTCCTTTAAGTATTAATTTTGTCACTGGGGGCATTAATTTAAGTTTACTTCGCCAACGTAGGGCTTTAGTTCTATTTTTTACTTTAGTTTTATTGATTTCTTATATTTCGCATGAAAAAAAATCGAGGAATGTATTATATATAGAAATACGTAACTTATTTCTTAATTTACCTTCTACAATTATTATCTTAATATACCTAACCAGCGGAAGTACCAGACGCCAGCTAAGTTAGATTGAGAGTAATGTGTCTAACAACAGAGATAATGATACTGCTGTAATCCTTGTCTAATAACGATGCAGGAAATACATAGTCATGCATTTTGCAGCCTGATGCGTTATGGAACCCACATAAAAAATTTCGATAGGAGAATAAACATTCGCTCTCACTATATCAGCAACAATGGCAAGCAGTTTTTAATAATTTTCGTCTTTCTAATCAAATGGCCATGAAAGCTCAAGTTTCGTTAAATGTGGCCAAAAAATGATCGTAATTGATCAGAAGTCAATAACACGAACAAACAGACAAACACAGAAACAAGCATTCTTCTTTATATATACAGATTTTTATAATTACAAATTTATCTCCAACGTACGAGACTGTTGCCACTCGGAACAATGAGTGCTAAAATTAGTTTTTTAGTAATAATTTTTAATTAATATCTTGACTGATTGAAGTCGTACGAAATAAAAAATAGTCGAAATAGCTTCCCACGAAATTTTGAATCGGGAATAATGTAGTTAATGTTTGGTAATGCTATTTTTATTTCATTGTGAAACTTAGACATTTTTTATTATTATTATTTTTATTTATTTTTTTTATTAATAAACTTTACAGTTTGAAATCGAGCAGTGGCAACACTTCTCGTAATAAAGCAGATTTTTATATCCAGCTTGCGACACTGTTGCCACTTGAAAAAATGAGGGCGAAAATGAGCGTTTACAGTGTTTTTAATTAATATCTTTGATCTTAGCTATTTTTTCTTTAAAAAACGTCGACATCGATCTTGTACAGGACCCAGAAAAGAATTGTAGAAAGTGTGGTGACGATAGTTGTAGTAGTGACTGAGTTAATCGCGAACAAACACACAAACATTCTTCTTTATGTATATAGATATAATAAGCAGAATATTGCATTTTTATTGAATAATGAGAACTAAAGGAAAAAAGGTTACAACATTAATATTAATTAAAATGGATTGATGCGTGGAAATAAAATTCAGCAATGAAGCATTAGTGCTTCAATGCTGAATGTTGGAGCGGTGATGCCTTGACGAAATGGTAATGCTTCATTGTTTAATCGAAATCACTGAAATAAATCCTTGTATGGGGCTTATAATAACAGATGTGTATCATGCGAGCATGTTTAAATTATCCTTAGGCTAATGACAGGAAGCACTTCAGTGAATAATTTTATGCCACTATCTTCCATAAAATCATTTAAATGCCATCACATCGGATCAAATATCATATAACTAAAACATTTGTGATGTTAAAATATAAAGTTTTATTATCATATAAGCAGCTATGCACACGTTGATGCACTCCAGGCACCTATTGACGGTATGCATAGCATAATCCATATTATTGCTAAGTCCAGCGTTTCTCAATCTTTTTGCTTTCGCTTACCCTTCAATAAGATTTTATAATTAGGAAATACCCGTAAAATTTCCTTTCTAAACCTCCAAACTTTTGTCTAAATATTACATTATTTTAATACGGTAATATAATATACTGACATGAGTAAGGTCAAAAAATATAACTGGAAGCTTGTTGTTATTTTAGACAATGATAAATTTGAGGTTGCTTTTAAAAAATTCTTATTTGAAAGATCTGAAATCCAGTTGACATTCTCATTTTGGTTTGAAAATAAAATGCTTAAATGACCCTTGTATTATATTTGTGGGGATTATCATGTTCTCTTATTCTCTCTCTTTTTATACAAAAGGGTGTAAGTCTCGAAAGTCGTTTTTACTTTGTTTCACTTTAATGATTTAACACTTTGATTTTACTTTGTTTCAATTTTCATTCAAGCCTATTGCCATTCCGAAAAATGTAAGATATTATTCTTTCATATTTTATCTGTCTGCTATTAATTAAAAAAGTAAAGAGCAATAGATGTATCTCTTAGGAAAATTATTTAATCTAATTGAATTTAATAAATTATGATATATCTAACTAAAAACATTTAATATTTTATAGAACCAAATTATATATCTTTTCCTGCTTAAATATACAGACGATAAATAATGCTCCCGTGATAGTCTAAATGCACATTTACCAAATAATCTATAAAATGTTTTGCTATTCAGCATCTGTCATCTCTATCGATAACCTCTACTGATATAAAAATTACTTAAATGTTCCGTATTACAATTTCAAAGCACCCTTTTGGGCAATCGTTGAAATTTAAACCATTTAAGATTTTTTAAATTATTGTTTTAATTAATTACTTTTGGGGAAGGACTAGAAGCTCATTTTCTCATACAAAATTGTAAAGCTTTTCAAATATTTTGGTTTGAATTCCTTCAGGACTCTTTATTATATAATCAGTTTTCAATCAAATATTTTGAAACAATTATTTAAGTGCTGTGCAATTCTAAATCAAGCTTATTTTTTTGAGAAACTATCAGATTGTTATGCAAGTCCTTGCATAGTAGTTATGATAGTTGATAGTAGTAGTTAGTAGATGATAGTAGTTATGCGAAGATACCCATCATTGTGAAATATCAAGCTTGACTGAAATGAGTGGTCTTCAAAGAAGGTTTCGGGTAGACACCAAATCATAGTTATGCAGGATAGTTTCGTGTGAAGATCTGCTTTGAGCCACATATCGCTTTTCATATATATATATACTTTTTGCAAATCGAAGCACCAAGAAGGACTTTTGCGATCATGACGAAATTGGGTATGCAAAAACATTTTGACCAAAGATGCAAATGACCAAAATTTAAAGCAAATGAATAGGAATTGCGATTATAGCGCGCATTTCTAGTGCGCAATTAGCAAAGTATAAAACCAGTAACAGAGGCGGGAAATTTATCTTTTCTTGTTGCTGCCATTGCAATTCCGTAAAGAAGCAACTAAAGATGCCATTACGACGATATCGAAGGCATTACAGACAACTAAACGACTTCGAACGTGGTCGCAATGTAGGGTTGCGTGAAGCTGGGTGGTCATACCGAGCAACAGGTCCCCACCTGCAGAGTACAGACACTGTTGTGCAAAGATGTTGGCAGCAATGGTTGCTACAAGGAAATTGCCGAGGAAATGAAGGCTCTGGATGGCCAAGGAGCACAAATGCGACACAAGATAGGAGGATTGTTTGCCAGAGCGGAACCGTCCCAACTGTATCATTGTTGACGATTCAACGCGTTACAACCACGTCTACACCTCCCGGGGTATCATCCACCATCTCATGGCGCTTGTCTGAGGAGGGGTATGCTCACAGAGGTCTTTAAGACGTTTGCAACAACAACGGCGGCGGAGTCGTCTGGAGTAGTGTCGCAACCGATCATCATGGCTGCCATCGGACTGGCATCGTATAGTGTTCAGCGATGAATCTCACTTTACGTTTGAAGCAGACGACCACAGTGTTCGTGTCTGGAAAGGACGGGGCCAGCGGTCCCAATCAGCCTTTGCTTTACAAAGGTACATACAGCCATAATCCCTGGTGTGATGGTGTGGGGCGCTATTTCTTATGACAGCAGGTCATCTTTAGATACATCCTCCGTACATTTTTAACAACTTAATGATATGTTGATACGATCCTGCGGCTGCTTGCAATACCTTTCATGGCTTCATTCTGGGGCCATTTTCTAACAAGATAATGCCAGGTCACATACCACTCGCATATCTCTGCACTGTCTCTGTGAGGTTGATATTCTTCCTTGGCCAGCAAGGTCAGCAGATCTTTCACCAATCGATCATATCTGGGACATGGTAGGCTTCCAGATTTGAGCACCACAAAATATCACAGATCTGGAGCGAAAACTGATGAATACCTGGTAGAATGTGTCGCAGGATGGCATTAGGAATCTCTACCATTTCTTGCCTCGATGAATTCAACCATGCATTGCCGCCAGAAGCGGTTCGACCAACTACTAGTTTGAACACTCAACTGGGAATGTGAGTCGTGGACAGGTGCTATGACCTTCATTTTTTAATCATTTTATTATCTGTATATAAGCTATACACATATTCAATTTCTCCAAAAGAACCACTTCCTTCACGGTGCTTCGATTTTTTTGCAAAAGAGTGTAATTACACTAATTTTGCAAAAGAGTTTTTTTTTTTCAAAAGAGTGTAATTACACGAATACTGCTACTCTGTGTTCTAGGTTTTCCCAGCTTATCTGACAAGACATCTTATCAGCAATTGTTAAAGCACAATCGTTCATCATGATTGTAAACGCCCCCAAACGGAAGTAACTTTTCAAACTGTTCTAGGTAATATTTCCTCAAGATAAAGAAAAAAGAATGCTCGACTAAACTTCCAATTTCAGAAAAATGCGATTCTGGAGCAAACAGACCAGAACTGAAACTTCAGCAAATAACCAGTTCATCCAAATAATTTAACCTTTGATGATTACCTTAAACGTAATCTGTTCTGAAGGGTATTCTGGCGAACTAAATAGAAGAAGAAATGAAAAGTTCAGGATGATGAGTTGGGAAACCCAAGTACTAGAAAACACATGGCTGGAATTGAGGTCGTCCAGGTTTTAGACGTCACCAAATCAAACACCTAACAAATCGAGAAATTTAAACATTAAGTGGTTGCAACGAAATATAGTAGAAATTTAAGTGTGGATTTCATTATAATAATGCAAAGAAAATTTAAACTACACAGATATATGTGAACTTATTCTATACTTAAATATATGTGAACTTAACGCAATTGACACAAACGTTCCTTTTCCGGTTCAGTTTTAAAGGTTTTAATAAATTTGAGATAATAACAAGGCTTTAAAACTTACAGCTATTTGAAATACTTACTTAAATGTGAGAGTGAAGCTGAACTAGTCATACAGTTACTACCATAAAGTTCCTAATTTATTTACTACTTGCCGAAGTACCTGATGGCAGTTAAGTTAAATTGATAGTAATGCGTCTAAGAACAGAGAGAAAGATACTGCTGTAATCTTTCTGTAATAAAGATAGGAATAAAAATACCGTTCATGGTCATACATGTTTCAGTCTGATGTGATATGGAACCCACAGAAACTGATTCTCTGTCATTATATCAGCAACAATGGCAAGCAGTTTTTAATGATTTTTGTCTTTCAAATCAAATGGTCGTAAAAGCACAATTCCATCGAATATTTCACTTATATTCAATTTTAGTCGATAAAATGTGGCAAAATATTTATCATAATTGATCAGAAATCAATAACGCGAACAAGCAAACAAACACAGAAACATATATTCTCTTTATATATAGCTACAGATTTTGTATTTAGTTAGCTATTTTAGTAGAATTGTAATTAAAATTGTTTATTTCCCCGTGCAATGCAGCACGTGACAAGTTTTAAGAGAAAGCTATGCCGAAAAAGTGAAAATACAGGAGCACGTGCAGTTAACATTTAAAGAACAGATATCTGGTTTTTGTACTACAAACCTCGTGAAAATAAAAACTTACGACAATGTTCAGGTGCATGATTGAAAAGCTTTAAAAGCCGGAGAGAAACATCTCAGTTCAGTTTCTTTAAGTGAACTGAAGTTGTTTACTTCGCTGCTGTAATTTTGAGATAGGATTAGCTTTCTCCGCGCTTTGAATTGTATACTATTTAATGTTTTAGTAGTTTAAAATATAACTACTGTGCGATATTGTGATATTGTACTAATATATGTGAGGAAAAATTTCAGCGTTTTGTTTAATTTCTCGTGATAAGTTAATAAATTTTATTAACTTTTCATCAACCTGTTATTTATAGCTGTAAGACTGCAAATCTGTGGTTTAAGTCTAACAGTTTAAGAAAGTTTAATCTACTAGATGCAAGCACCTACCTAATGCAAAAAAAAATTGGGCAATGTTTAAAGGTTTATGGAAAATGTTTTAAGGTATTTCTCCTGCCTTCTTAGCATGCCTTCGTGGTGTAGTGGTCAGCACACTCGGGGCGTATTCGAGAGGTCCGTGGTTCGAATCCCGGCTAGGGCACTGCTCATTTTTCATCCCTCCTGTCTAAAATAACCTAGCTTTTTAATTCCGTGGATGGAAGACATCTACAGTTCGATCACCTTATATTTTGTTATGAAACTGGAGAGTTCTGAAGCACAATCAAGCGGTAGTTTGATACTGCTTCACAGGGATTGCGCATCATGCGCTGTTTCGTTACATAATTTGGTGGATTAGACAAAATGCACCCATTCCTTTGGTTTTTAATTGAGGAAACTTAATATCATCACTATCTATACTTTGAAATTATGTGAAAAGATTAATTTCACATTAATTTTTCGATCTTGAAGAAAACATTAATTGCAACCAATATCAATATTTTTATTAGAGGGTGGAGTGATAACAAATATCATTTCGAAGCTGCGTTTAATATCAGTGCAGAAATATAAAACACTGCAATGGCCTTTAGAATCTATATCAGGTATTAAATGTAATAAAAGCTTTTAAGAATATTGCATAACATTTATTGTGCTATAAAATAGCACTAAAATCCACTTTTACTCTTTCAAACACTTTATACTTTGGTACGTCTTTCCTGTAGCTAAACGCGCATCTTAGAATAAATATTTTATCAAATGTTTCTGCAGTGAAATTTATGACCGTATCCTGTAAAAATCATTATTGGCATAGCATCTCATAAAAAGTTTTGTTATATTTTTTCTCGCCTACGATATGAAATTTTGTAGCACTTTTTACTGTATTCGTAAATGACAATGTACATGAAAATCGTGCACAGATCTAAGTGGTTATGCAGTTATTATTAGAGTTGAAATGTGCTGATATTCTATTAATACAGAAGTATATTCTCTGAAACATAGATCTCTTGTTTGATATGAAAATCGTCTCAAAATGCGGATTAAGTAATGTTAGCCTCAATGCATAATTTCCATTTCATGCTATAGTAGACGCGTTATAAGGTATTTCTCTTGCCTTCGTGGTGCAGTGGTCAGCAAGCTCAGTGCGTATTCGAAAGGTCCGTGGTTCGAGTCTCAGCGAGGGCACTGCTCATTTTTCATCTCTTCTGCTTTCAAAAAATCCTAATGCCTCTACAGTTGCGCCCGAACTAAAAGGTGGTGGATGATAATTCTCCACCACCAGGATCTGTTGACTGGGTCACCTAATACCCAGTCTCCCTTTAAAAGGGGGGTATATAAGGTATTTCTCCCGCCTTCATAGCATGCCTTCGTGGTGTAGTGGCAGCACGCTCGCCGCGTATTCTAAAGGTTCAAATACCTAATGTGTCTACCGTGTCAGTGTACAAGTGTAATAATTTAATTATGGATGTTGCGAGGTGTTTATTGTTTTCAGCTGCCAGATTTGATGTTCCTGAGAGGCAAATGATATCGGCCATTGACAGAAAGTTTTAAAATTTTGTACGCAAGAATTGCAATTGTATAAGGTACAGCTGCATCTTAAATGCTTAAATTTCTCTGTTAAATAAGTGCGCGCGTCTCCAGCTGGATTCAATTTACGCAAAAATGTTATTGTTCCCTGCCATTTGGTTGTGGCCTTTAGAACAGCCTATTTTAAGTATAAAGTTTTTATGTTCTATACTTCTAATTTCAAAGTAATAATTCGTCACGAATAGCCCTATCTTTATTGTTTACCTTAGAATAGTTTTCGGTGTTAAAACGAAATTCGCACTTCTAAATCATTTCAGTTTCTTTTGAATCTTAAAATTTTTATACATTTAAATTATTTTAAATTTTTTACATTTTAACCTTTAATGGTAAACTTTTCATAGGTTTAGATATTAAACTGAAATTATTGTATTATAATTTTTTAGTTCCATATCGTTTGTTTATTCAGTTATTTGATGCTGTAACGTTTCTAACCACTTTGTATATGCTTAGCAGAAACATTGTTGAAATATATAGCGAATTATCACTGAGTCCAAGTGTATGAATGAGAAGTCCAGAGACGGTTAAACTCACCATTTATTACCTCAAACTAAGAACACAGATGACCCCTTTCTCGACATTATAGAAAAGCCCCCACTTGGGCTATAACTCAAGATAAGAAAATAAGAAACTAATCTAATGCTAATCTAAACTGAACTTAGACGAAGCTGTACAAATTTAACTAACGTAGTTGGCCGTTATTAAATTAATCGATTAGTATGAGCCGGAACGTATAATATGGCCAAGCATAGCTAGCTTTAAAAAACGAAGTAACCTGACGCAAACACGCGCCACTGAGGACTCCTAAGCTCTTCTGCTGAAATAAGCGAAACCTTCCTTTAAATACCCTTTCTATCTCATTTACATGTAACGCGAAACTAAAAACGTATTCTGGTAGGGAATAATAGTTGAGAAACTAGAATGGACAGTAAAGCATTTTTAAAAGTTAAACTAACTGTTAGAAACTTAAAATAACCTCTACAAAGTATAGACACATATTTAGTTATTTATATTGTACTCTGAGTATGTTGTTAGTCCAAAGGGATTTAGTCCCGAAGGACAATTACTTTCGTTTTGCGATTTTGCGTCGATTCACTCTGAATGCCCGTTTCACTTTTCAAATTGTTGCCACTAAATGTTATCGCTCTGCATTAAATTTTGAAAAATGAAAAATCTGCATAAATGTATGCATGTTTCTCGCATTGTGATAAAACCTAGAGCCATCCAATTTTGAATGACGTAATCCTACTGCGAATATGGGCATCTGGAAGCCCTAATTTTGAATTTGAAATTTGCTTTATTATCGATTTTATGCTTTGTAACATTTCAACGAATTTCTGATTAACAAACTAAATGATTTCAAAGCGAGCAATGGCAACACTGTACGGAAAAAA
>KK117124.1:155907-204743 GCA_000611955.2 Stegodyphus mimosarum | reverse complement strand
GCGGCGATATTGATTTTGAACTGAATTTTATGGTTTGAGTACGTAGTACATGATATTAATTAAAAAAAGGTAGCACACGAAACGTTAAAAAAACGCGCCTTTGGACGTAATTTAAAATCTGAAATCTTTCAGATTTTATTTTTTTATTATATTGTTGTATACTAATGCAGTAATAAAAGTTAGCACTTAGCATTAAGTAGCATTAGCACTTAACCACTTTGATTGGTATAGTGTTAGTCATGCTTTGCGCCCTATCGTTAGGTTTCGAATCCCGAAGAAGATTTGGAAGTTTGTAAGCGTACAGCACCTGTGCGACATGATAGTGCTTAAAATACTTGAGAAAAAACCCTCGAAAGTCCTTTCGAGAGTTTTGGCGAAACGTGGTGCAAAACCTTCGCATCAATCTCTCATGTGTTCTTCCTCATAAGTGAAACGGAAATTCCATGTCCCGTGGAGTACAATCAGTTTCTCCTCTTGGTGCACTTTGGACAAAGGACACATTTCACGTTGAAAAGGCAGCTAAATGATCAGTAAGGATTGTCGATTTCATGAAGTATGTATTAATTGCAAGTGTCTGGCCATTTGAAATAAAAATATTAGCATTTATATGTTATGTTTTTTATTTAAAGAATGCTTTTTAAAAGAGTTATAAGGTGTTTTTCCTGCTTTGTGCATGCCTTCGTGGGGTCACAGTAGCCCATTCGGCGCCTATTCGAAAGGTCCAGGTTCTGTCGCGGCGAGGCCATTACTCACTTTTCACCTCTTCTGATTCCAAATAACCTAATGTATCTACAGCTGTGTCCCGAACTAAAAGCGTAGTGGAAAATGATTCCTCATCATCAGGATTTGCGATTGAGTCCCTTAATCCCCTGACTTCCGTTAAAAAGGGGAGAATATAAATTATTTTCTCCCTCCTTTCTGCATGCCTTCGTGCTGTAACGGTAACACATTCGGCGCGTATTCCAGGGGTTCAGGCTCAAGGACCAACGAGGGCATTGCTCATTTTTAATGCATCCTGCTTCAAAATAACCTAATGACTCTACAGAATATTATTAAATTTTTATTAATATTTACCTTTATTTCTCAGAATTAAAAAAGCGCTTGCGAAAGAAATGTAGTGAAAACATTGTATTTCGTTCATAATTGGTTAAAACGAATTTGTTCCTAATTTTATGCTCTGAATTAAAATCAGCAAAGTTAATTTTGCTCATTTTAAACAGAATATAATTCTAGATTTGAATTAAAGTTCAAAAAACGTTTTCGGAAAAGTATTAGAAAATATTTAAAATGATCTGCGCAACATGTGCAAATAAAGAGCGCAACATACATAAAATGATCTTTAAAATATGCTTTAAATGAAATATGGAACACACAATGAAAGAATCCTAGAGCAAATGCAAACAGATTTTATTGCAGAACCTGAAAAATTCAAAAACACAATTTCTAAAACTGAATGCTTTTTAAAAAGTAATTTTAATATTAATAGTTTAATATTACTTCTCAGAACATATTGTGTCTTTGGAATATTTTTTCGCAAATATTACCAAGCTAATGCCCAAAGGAATTGCAAATATAAAAAAATCGTTGAAATGCAACTCTCAGGAAAATAAACCCAAATGAGTAGGCTTTATAGATTTCTCGTGAAGTGCCCTATGAACATTTCTGTATATCCATGATAAAGAAAACCAGCCACTCGTTGCGAAAGCCATACATGTATGGGTTTCCCTCACTTGCACTCAAGTTGAAAAAGTTTATATTTTCCAATACTTTCAACTATAGGTATTTTAAAAATATTGGAAAATTTATTTTGAATTATGGTTTATTGGAAAATTCAGCGTCTCGCTGCAAGAAAATCTTGGATTTATATAAATTTTAAATATTTTTAAAAATGAAAGTAGGTAGATAATAAATGGAAGCTAAAGAAAAAAACTGATATTTTGACTTAATGATTTGACTTAATGATGCATTTGAAAATATCGTTTTTTTAAATGTCTAGGAATAAGGCAACTGCCGATTTATGTAAGAAAAGTACTGCAACTTGATTTATAAATTGATTTATTAAACTCAAATTCCTCACTTTATTCTTGTGAGTGTCTGGAGGCAGTAGCACATCCGTATGATGGTTGGTACATTTGTGAGGTTGCATAATACTTACTGCATTTTTGAACTCAAACCATATTTATTACAATAACCAGAAGCTCTTTACAAATACATATTGGGCCACATAAAAACTGCTCCCGGATTTTTGGTAGATTTTTTAACAAAAATTACCTTTATTGGAAATCAATTTTAATCAAGTACCATTGTTATCTACGACCATTTGCCACTTTTCTGGTACCTTCATAATTCAATCGGTGTAGAACTTCTGTGGTTTATCTTCGAAAAACTTCACCAGGTGATTTTAGCGGCACTTCGGTTGGCCAGTTTTATACCATCGAAACAATCTTTCAGAGGCTGAAACAAATGATAGTCAGACGGTCAAAGTTCCGGGCTATATGGCGGATGCATCATAACTTTCCAACCAAGTTGCTTTAATTTATTCCGAGTCATCAAAGATGTGTGTGGGCTCGCATTGTCATGATGGAGCAAAAGTTCCTTTCTGTTGGCCAATTATGGTCGCTTTTCTGGATTGCTTCTTTCAAATTGTCGAGTTGTGTATAGTACAGGGCCAAATTGATGGTTTCGCCACGTTACAGCAGCTCATTCTTTGCATTAATTCATGTGGCACCCAAACATCGAGCTTCTTGTAGCCTGCTCTTTTCAAATGATTTCAAACTGTCATGTTGTTGGTGTGTAGTGCCTCCTTTATTTCCTCTAAGCTTGCGTGCCGGCCTTGCTCCATATGCAAAATTTCATCGACTTTTTCAGTGACTGACCGACCAGGGCGAGGTGCATCTTTGACATCGAAATTTCCGGAACGGAATAGAGCAAGCCACTTCTAGTTCCTTCGTTCATTCATAGCATACTCACCGTACACATTACAAATTTTTCGGCATGTTTTTGCAGGGTTTTAACTTTTTTATAGAAAAATGCATCACACAGCGTATTTTTTTTTCAGATATTTCCCTCATTTTCAAATCAATATAACGTTTTACACGAGCAACGAATTAGAAAATATCTTCACAAACAGTGGAAGCTGAATGCCACCTTTAAAGCACATGTTCGTTTGGAACAATCGGATACGTGTTGCCGGATATATAGGCATCAAAACCACCTAATGGTAAAAAACCGAGGAGACGTTTTATATGACCCAGTATATTTCGTGGATAGCAAAGAACGGTTATTCTAGATGTGGTTATTCTGGTGGAAACGTACGTTATTCAAAATTCGATGGCTCTACGTACCGTTGTTTTACCACATTTCGAGAAACATACATACATACATTTATGCAGATTCTTTATCATTTAATTTCTTTAAATATAATACAGGGCTGCAATATTTTGTGGCAACAGTTTGAAAAGTGATTCAGACTTTTAATGTTTCCGATGCAAAATTGCAAAACGAAAACAATAGTCCTTCAGGGACAAAGCCCCTTTGGACTAAAAATTAAGGAGGTGTGGCTAACGAAGTGAATTATAGCTTACATAATGAACGAGGGTCTCTCTAGCTGAGAGTTTAAGAACATTCTGGGTCTCTCTGGTCGAACGTTCAGGACCATTCTATCGTGTTGTTTCGATGCAAAAAAAATCTTCAGACTGATTTAGCCACACCTCCTTAATTTTTAGTCCAAAAGGGCTTTGTCCTTGAAGAACTATTGTTTTCGTTTTGCGATTTTGTGTTAGAAACATTAATAGTCTGAATCACTTTCCAAACTGTTGCCACAAAATATTGCAGCCCGATATGACATTTAAAGAAATTAAATAATGAAGAATCTGCATAAATGTTTGTATATTTCTCCAAACGTGATAAAACAAAGGTACGTTTCCACCCAAATATGGGCATTTGGAATTTGTTTTATTATCTATTTCATAGTTTGTAAAACTTTAACGAACCTTTGAGGAACAATTCAAACGATTTGAAAGCAAGCAATGGCAACACTCTACGGAGGAAAAACATTTCTATTTAAAGCGCGCGGAACTGTGCATCTGAAATTCTAAAGATGCACTCATTTTAAAATTAATTTGTGATATTGCTGTTGAACTGAATTTTATGGTTTAAGTGCGAAGAACGTGATGTTTAATAAATAAAGATAGCAGACAAAACGTTAAAAAACGCCCCTTTGGATGCAGTTTAAAATCTGAAGCCTTTCAGATTTTAATTCTTTTTGTCAGTAGTATTTTACATCCTCTGATTTGTTATATCTGAAACGATGTCAGAGGAAAAAGAAGATCATTAGTTCGTCAGCCCTCCTGAAATCAAGAGCTTTGACGACACACGCAGTGCAGAATACTAAAATCTCTAGACACTAGTCGTGAAGGTACGTCTCTTGTGCTGTCAACTGGAACGAATTATTGGGTCTGAGATGTCAGAACCATGTTGTTTGACATGGCGTAAAAGCTTGAAAACAGTGACTTGCGGGGACCCCACACACGATTTTGTCATTTCTGTGCGGTCCGCCGCAATCTAATATACTATAGTGAAAAAGCAAACTCGCTTCATAACATTTCAGCAAACATACTCTGTTTTTTTTTAATCGACAAAAGGATGACGTTAAATTTTGAGCAATTTCAAAGGCATTTTTTCGTACTGTGAACACATGTTAGTTAATTAAAAGGTGCCAACTGTAAAATACGTCTTTTCCTCTTTACAGAAAATTAATTTTCTAATTTTCCTTTTTTCTGGAACTTTCTCCATTCATATACAAATATTTTTACGTATTATCATAAAATAATTTTTATTATTTGCTAAGGTTATAGGTATTTGGATTTCGAACATTGGCTATAACCATTAGTATATTCATATATATGTAAATATTATTTTAAAAAGCAGTGGAAGGGAAAATAATTATTGAAACTTTAAAAATTAAGCATATAAGCAGCTGTGAAGGAATGCATTAAATTTTGGTTGGCTGTTTAATATAAGAAAAATAAATGATTTAAATCTTTAGTCTGTTATGTTTTTTATTATTTAATTAACATTTTAAATAATCTTTATTTTGTTTCATGTTTTAGAAATGCACCTCTATATTTTAATTATAGGAAGTGTATGTTGACATGTAACAGGTGCATTTGAAAAATTGAGATCGAATCAGTTAATCGAAGCTAAATTCTTCCCAATCTAGTAATTAACAGTGAATTATAACTCAGTGAATAAAAACCATAGATTCATAGCCAGAAGGCACTGTATTTTATTGCATTTTAGGGTTGTCTAGTTGAAGTCTAACTACTGCAGAGCAAGGTCTTTGATTCCATCCACCGACTCTGCAATTAACTGGGACAAATGCTACCAAATAGAAGTTTGGCGTGCGGTCTTGACCATATTAATACTGGATAATATAATTAAAATATACTTGGATAAAAATCTGAAAGGTTTCAGATTTGAAATTACGTCCAAAGGGGCGTTTTTTAACGTTTTTTGTGTTACCTTTATTTAATAAAGATCATGTTCTTCGCACTTAAACCATAAAATTCAGTTCTACAGCAATATCGCTAAATAATTTAAATGAGTCTATTTTTAGAATTTCCGATACACAGTTTTGCGCCCTCTGGAGATAAAAATGTTTTTTTCCCCGTTAAGTGTTGCCATTGCTCACTTTGAAATCGTTTGAGTTTGTTCATCAAAAATTCGTTAACGTTTTACAAAATATGAAATAGGCAATAAAACGAATTCCAAATTCGGGCTTCCGGATGAGCATATTCGGGTGGAAGCGCATGTTATTCGAAACTGGATGGCTCTAGGTTACCTTTTTTATCACATTTGGAGAAATATACTTACATTTATGCAGATTCTTCTTTATTTAATTTCTTTAAATATAATACAGGGTTGCAATACTTTTTGGCAACAGTTTGAAAAGTGATTGAGAATTTTAATGTTTCCGATGTAAAATCGCAAAACGGAAGCAATAGTCCTTTAGTGAAAAAGCCCCTTTGGACTAAAAATTATGCAAGTTAAAGAATTAAAATGATTTTTTACAATTTATTGAGAATTGACTAATGGCACCTAGGTAGATTGGTTGATAAAGTATTTGTCGGCAGTCAGATCATGGACTTTATTTTCTAACGGGATTTACGTTTCAGCAGAAATATAAAGCTATTTAAGACAATCACATACCATGTCATTACAGGTAGCTTACTTACAATTAAATGAAAGCAAATGGGATATTTTTGGAGGTTTTTTTTACTCAGCAAACAAACTACAACTGACTACTTGATTTGAGATTTGGAAGGTTCAGAAGGCAATTTTCAATTATTTTGGACGCTAAGCATGCAATTTAGAATGCGAATAGTGAACCACTTCAAGTTCAGACCTATTTTCCGAAAAATAATCGAAGAGAGGACCTATATAAGCAATACTTCTCTAAGAAGGCAGTTAAAGATATGAACAATGAACCACCTCATGTTCAGACCCATTTTCCGAAGAATAATGGGAAGGAGGACCTATATAAGCGATACTACTGGAGATATTCATAAATGTTAAATAATGTCAAAAATGCTGCTTATTTTTCCCGTTTATTCTGAAGAGCCCGCGAAACAGAAATCATTAACAATAGAAATATGAAACATGAACAAAAGAAATGGAAATCATTGAGGAATAAAATATAAAATATGTATTTTAATTTATCCTGTTGTTCAGTTGCCATAAAATTTAAAAGAAATCTCGCAGTACTTAGATAATCAAAAGAAATCTCGAAGATTTTGAGGCGATCGATGAACAGCTGGCGTAAAAAGTAGAAGTTCAAAGTATATTTTGACTTTTTTTCAGCCATTTAATTTCGGTAGCCCTACACGTAGTTGTCAAGGATAGGTAATGCGGTTAGTAAATTAGTAAAATCAAGAATACCGTCTAACAAACTAGTAAGTTCAATCGCGGGTTTCATAGATATGAAAAATAAAAAACTTAACAAAAACAATCTTTTCATTGCTTAATTGCGTTAGAACATAGTTCGCGTACCTTCTCTTTTACATTTCCTTTCAAAAGTATAAATATGATTAGGCACTAGCAGAGGTCTTTATTTTTGAAATGTTCCTTGATTATAAAAAGTCCTTTGTGAAAAATGACCTGTCATAAGCATCCGGCTTACTTGCTGGATATATAAAAGAAAAACGGATTAGATGCTTCATACCTACTGACATTTTACCGATATCATTGCTTAATTAACTAGCTATTATTTTTTTTCCTTTTAAGACAACAGCTTACAATACATTTTGAGCAAAATTTAATTAACTGGGAGAAATTAACTCATTTGCATTTGTTCTAATCTTAGAAATAATACGGAGAATATACTAGAGAAATACTGCCTGTGTTCATTGACTGTTTTTATAGTTAGTTAATTAACGTAAACAGCAAAATGGCGAAAGGATTTCTAAAAACGCTTATTTTCCGAAAGATAATTTCAACAAAAGTTTTATGAATTATATTTAAGCTCTTTTGAAGGGAAAATCATAAACACTACCTCTTTTTCTGAAAACAGCACACATTCAGATATGAATACAAAATACATATATCAGATTAAGAAAATTACTTTTTATATTATTTGATATTTGCTGTGGGGATTGGAATTTTCAATCCTGCCTTGTAATCGTAAACATTCTCATAGTAATTTCAAAATATTTAAAGCGTTTGCTTTAAGCAAAGTGTTTAAAAACTTATTTCGTAATATAATTAAAATTATGTGAGCAACGCAGGATTTTCTGGTACGGCCTGCTAAATTATACACATTTTTGCTGTACTTCATTTCAATTTATTTTCTCGAATTTCATTGCATGTACAGTTCTTATTAAATCAATTCAGTTCTTTGTTGGCGAAAATTCAAAACTCAGATACCTTCATTAAAAATTGTAAAATGCAGAAAAACTTAAAACACCACATACAATTATAAACAGTTAAAGCGCAGATTTTTGCAATTAAAGTTAGCGTTTATACGCAAAAAAACAAGCAATTCAGCATTCAGAAAGACAGCATTTTTTGTGCACAAAATTAGGTTTTGATCTCTCTGGGCAAAAAGACATCTAAGTTGGTACACCAACTGTGATTTGATTTATTATTCTACTAAGAGATTTAAAAGTAAACGAATGACGGCCTACAACTATTGCATTTAGATTAACTAAAGGCATAAAAAACTTATTCTCATATACGAATAACGTATTCCAACCACGTTTAGAGCAAAATATGCTTAATTTACCAACATATAAGATTTGAAAAATACTGAGTTCATCGAGCCGGGTAACAGGCTAGGAATATATATATATATGTATGTGTGTTTGGTAAGGCCGATTGCAACAAAAGAAGGTGTTCAAATAGATCTTATAATAGTCCCATTTATATATATATTAAAAAAAAACCATCAGCGTTGTAGGGCCACTCTTTTTTTGAGTTATGCGAGATACTAAGTACAGTCGCGAAAAAAAATTATCTGAATCAATTTTTAAATCAATTTTACTATCTGTTAAGACAAAAATGTCAAAATGTCCGTTATTTTGTTCATAAGTACAGATGCCACGAAACAAAATGTTTCAAATGAATTCGAGAGAGGTCAAAATGAATATTTTCGTAGAAATATGGTATCCGAAAATTTTCGTGATTACAACACTTCTTTTACCTCGGACAAGGTAGTAAATACTTGATACCCTTACATCATGATTTTATACAGTGCGTGAAATAACTGAAGAGAAAGCCAAAAATGAATGATTATTTTCATTTGAATTCATATACTGAACGTTAGAATCAAAATATTCAAAGGGATAAATATGTCACTGTATGTGAAAAATGTAGTCTTCAAAGACTAATATCGTTAACTGGATATAGAAAATGAAGCTATCTAAATCAAGCTATTCATTAAAATGTACGCGTCATTTACTTGAAACGTATTTCGCGCTATTAAACTGAAGTCATGTTCAGTACCGCTAATAGGTTAACATTATTTCCTTTTATGTCGGTTGAAGTCACATCAGACTTGCAAATTAAATTGAATCCTCCCGAGGTTGGTAATAAAAGACGAGAGTTATGAGATCCTTGTGTCCCTTTTCGTGAGCCCCTCGTACCCCTTGTGTTCCCCATTCTTCCGGATGTTATTTAGCCATCTCTTGTGGTTTCATTCTGGACAACATTCTTTAAGATGAGATTGTTAAATATTTGAAATGTTTTAGTCGTTCCCAGCAAATGCATAAAAATGCAAGTATCCGGACATTTGAAATAACAAAAACAAATTCTTTTATAACAGGCAAAAATTACTAACACCTACAGTCAGCGACTGCAAATAGCTTTACCAGAAGCTATAGCAGAAGCTCACGACCTCTAGGAAGATCAAGGATTTTACAAGGATTAAACAAGGATTTTCAACTGATTGTATTTTCAGTTTTTCTTAAGTCTCCCAACAGCTGAATCATTCTTTGTTACTAAGGAATACTAACAGTTGATGCTTGAATATTTACTGTTTTTATTATCAGCATAATATTTATAGCTATTAATTTTAAGAAAAATACGTATTTTTCTGTAACTCTGGCATTGATTACTCAGATTGATAACAACAGATATATATTTGAGAGCTTTTTTGATGGAAGGGAGACCTTTTCTTAAAACGCTTTTGTTGTTTTAATTGCTGGAAACAAAATCAGCATGCCATTATTTATTTGTAAAAGTTAGCAAAACTTTGAATATATTTAATCACTTATATAAAAAATATATTTGACCATTTAAAATATATTTAACTATAGAGCTAAATGTATTAGGCTCATTTAGTAAAAGTTAAAATATATATGTGTAGCTTAAACACGTCATTGAAAATACTTAATTTAATAAATAATTAAATGATCATTCGGAATAACAATCTAAAATAATGCAAATGAAAAATGAAATACATTCTTTGAAATTGTTTTAACATATATGAATGAGTGATTATCAAAAAGCATTCAGATTGTAGCCTATAGTAAAATACGTTCAGATTAAGGCAACTAAAATCGAAGCAATTTTTATACGTCAATTTCCATACTTAGTTTCATACAGCAGTACAGGTATTCAAGGTAAACCATCGGCTGTTTACATTGCTATATTAAAAACTCAACAGTTATCAAAACCGAATTTTCATAAATGATTATAATACAAGGGAGGAAATAATTACAATTACCATTTGTTTCACTTACCAGAAGTAATGAAATAATTATTTAGTGTAGGACGACAATAACTACTGCTTGCACGGCTCAGAATACAGAGAAAGAGATACGGGGCGCACATTCGGATTATGCTTATTAGTGCAAGCCGAGTTACGTCACGTTAACAAATTGTTTGTTGTAATCACATGTAGACTATAATTTTCCAGTTGTGAATCAGACGTGTTCAAGAGCCAGTAGATCCGGCGAGCGATCCGACCGATAGATCCTGCGAAAGAAGAGGCAAAAGTTATTATCATTCAAAGTATTGTGGTATTTGCATAATAATAATTGTGAGTTGTTGTCTCAAATAACAATGCCGTCGCACATTATCGTTTTTCCAAATGGCCTCAGAAATTGACCAAAAAATAATATTCAAAAAGAGAATCTTTTATTTTCCAATGGCGGGCCCTCAGCCGACTTTCGGCTTGGCCACTGCAAAGGCCAGAAGTGGTGGTCACTTTATTGTGGAGGCACCTAATAAGTAGGCCATCTTTGCCTTCTCTGAAGGGACGGACAATTACAGCCGTCCCTTCTCGGTGTTTGAACCCACGGCCTTTAGTACCCTAGCCGGCTTCCCTAACCACAGTACCGTCTGGGCGTCACAAAACCAGAATCTAAGATCTCAAAGTTTAACAGTGGTTGTACTGTCTATCAAAACCGTATGCATGGCGGTCGGTACAGGAATTCTGTAACACCTCATTCAGTAAAGTCAACAACCAGATCGATATGGGTATGTATAATACAAGTTTAATTCAGTATATATGTCCGAAGAGCCCCCAAATGTGGGTGCAACCATCTAAGTACTGTATATAGAAGAGGGAAGATACAAGTAAAGGATCTTTTTTATGTTGCAGTGAAGGTTCTAGAGAAGCTCTTAAGTAATTATGTAATTTGTTAAATAACATGCATTTAAAGATATTACTTATTGAACGTATCGAAAGGCCCGGGTTCGAATCCATGAGAAGGAAATGTATGTTTGTAATTGCATAGTGTCGGTGCAGCATGGCGGCACTCTACATATACGGCGAGCCGAAAATCCTCTCGTGCAGTTTGGTGGAAGGGGAGAGGGGTGGGAGATCCTCGGGGTGCTCTCCATCAAAATTAGGGGCGGGAATGAGCCTTGTCACATTGTCACCTATTAGGTGCTCAAGACTGTTGCCAACGACAGGCGTAATCTAATTCTCCTTGCCACGAGGAATTTCGTGGTCTTGGGTTGACATGTCAGACAAGTGAGCATAAGCAACAACAACACCAAATTATTAACAATGTTTTCTGTCGGCATAAGCCATTGCTGTGGTTTCACATTCATATTTTGATGTATGTATAGCGTTATGTGATTTTATGTTTGAAATTTTAGAAAGACTTATTCTATGTAGGCCGATACATGATATTTAAGTAGAAATTATGAAGATACTGGAATGCTAATTCTGAAGCAACACCGGAAGATCCTCATAATCCATCTTAATGATTCTTAGCAGTTTAGTGGCTATGCAGTTAATTTACTATACATATAGGAACGCTAGTTGAAGAATCAATAATAAATCGGTGCTTTAGGATGTATTAAATCGAAGTGTTTTGCTTGTATGAAATATAATTTTTAGTACTCTGGGTTTACTTGATCCTTTTTCTTAAAAGAGAAGGTAATTGAACAACAAGTAATGACTAATAACCTTTGTTTTCAAACTTAGTACACTGGTGTGCAAAATTTAAAATTTAAGCAACAGCAGGGTTTTTTGTCATAACTCCACATGAAATTAACTGAGAGACATGAAATGCAGAAATGAAGGAGAGTATTATGTACATAAAGGATGACGAAAGCATCGGAGCTGAAAAACGAATACAATACATACGGTATGGAATCAAACAAAAACAAGCTTAATTGAACGCATAGTATCGTTTTTCATGATTGTCTATCCAAGAGGAAGAACAACAAGCAGATGTTCCTTAATATCGGATATGCTCTCCCCTCACTGCAATGGTTACTTCGCACCGTCTCCGCATACTCAGAACCAGCTGGTGCAACATTTCTTGCGGTAGGACTGCCCATTCCTCAATCAGCATCTGTTTGAGTTGTTGGGTGTTGTCCGGAGGATGTAAGCGTGCTGCAATGCATCTCCCCAAAGCATCCCACACATGTTCAATGGGATTTAAATCTGAAGAGTGCGCTGGCCAATCCATTCGAGTGATATCTTCACTTTCCAGTAGCTCCTCCACAGCAAGGGTCCGATGTGGCCGTGCATTGTCATCCATAAAAATTAAGTCTGGGCCAAAGGCACCTCGGAACAGACGCAAATGGGGTGAGTACCTCCTCACAATAGCGATGCCCGGTTACAGACCCTCTGTCGAAAACGTGTAGCTCAGTTCGCCCATTCAGCATAATGCCTCCGCAGACAAGAACTCCAGGACCACCGCTACGGTGTCTTTTTTTGATGTTACTGGGATAAAACCGGGTCCCAACCTCTCTCCGAGATTCGCTTCTGGTACTGAACCGACTTTCATCCGTAAAGAGGACACGACTCCATTGATCAGTTGTCCAGTTTTTGTGCTTTCTGTACCACTGTAAACGGTGGCGTCGGTGGCCAACATTCAACGGGAGGCAGCGATCAGGACAGTGGGTGAATAGGCCTCCTTTGTGAAGGCGTCTGGTCACAGTAAACCGCGACACTTGTTCCCCCGTTGCTGGACAGAGTTGCTGAGCAATGGCGCTTGCTGGCTGCTGTCGGCCTCTTTTCGCCTGCAGGACGATATATCGGTCAACCCCTGCAGATGTCGTCCTCGGGAGGCCACCACCAACCTTTCTAACAGCTGTACCTGTGGTTTGGAACGCTTTCCAAGCGCGCGAAATGACACTTTGGTTGATTCCGAACTCTGCAGCTACACTGGTGACAGTACGCCCCTCCTCTAGCTTTCCGATCATTCTTCCACATGTGAAGTCGTCCAAGTGATTTCTTCTAGCCATATTTCACGAACTGACTCACTGGCACTTGCAGTTAATGTGTTGAATTGCATGTCCGTCCTTCCTTTTATTCTACTGTTGAGCTGCGCGCGCCGACATCACGCGTTTTGTATACGCTCACGTTTTGTGTAGGTTCCTGATATTTTGCATACGCATGACGTTTCTACTCACTTACGTGTTCATTGTACTGATCTCCAGACCTCTTTTTCTGCAATTTCATGGCTATCTGCTAAATTTTCACATTGTTGCTTAAGTTTTGCACACCAGTCTACATAACCATGCTTCACCTGTAAAATTTTAAGATTCATAAAAAAGGGGATTGGAACTTAGATTTAAATGTATTGCTTAAACAAGTGGACCTGTTCGGAAATCATTTCAGAATTTCAATAACAAATAATTAAATCATACCTATAATGTTATTCTTATCTTTAACAACACTTATAACTTTTATGTAACGAAGGAAAGAAAGATGTAAAATTGTAATTTAACTTTAATTGTATACAGAATTATATATATTTTTCGCATAGTAATTCATTAGTATCAAACTATTCATTAATGGAATTCTCTAAATTATTTCTTGTAAACTAGAGAGTTTAAATAGAAAAATATATCAGATTATTGATAGAAAAGTGCATAGAAGGGTAGGTTGGAAGATACATAGATAGGAAAGTAGATGCGTAGTAGTGAATGGAACAGACAGTTTGATAAAAATTCAAAAATATATTTGTAATAGCCTAGCTAAGTTGGTAGACCTTGTGATCTAGAACATCAAAGAATTGTGTAGCGACTTATCGCAGAGTTCTCTTTAGGAAAAAGTCCGGAAAAGGGTTAAATTTACGCTTTATTCCAACTTAAAAAAAATTGACAAATGCCCCTTTTTGGGTTTACCATAAGCCTCTATTTGGGCTTTCACTCAAGATAGAAAATAAGAAAGTAATCTAATATTAACAAAAAATAAAACCAGCCAAAGCTGCACAGATATAACTAACAAAGCAGGCACTTACTGGAAGATTGTAGAGACCATTAGGTATTTTTTGAAAGCAGGACAGATGACAAATGAGCAACGCCTTCGCCGGGAATCGAATCACGGATCTCTCGGTTACGCTTCAAGCCCGTTGACCATTACACCACGAAGATATGCAAAGAAGGCGGGAGAAATACCTTATATACTCCGCCTTTTAAAGGGCAACTGGGGTTTTGGGGACCCAATTTCCATATCCCGGTGGTGAAATATCATCATCCACAACCTTTTTAGTTCGGGCGCCAGTTGTAGAGTTGTTGTTCTTCTTCTACATGCGAAGAAGGCGGGAGTAATACCTTATAAGATTACCGGCAAATACAAGCAGGCCGAATCATAATATGACTAGTTTTTAGCAGCAGAGTGGCCAGAAAGCAGACATGATGTTCTAAGCTCTTCTAGTTAAGTGACCGAGACTTCAACTTAAATAGTACTTGTTTCTCCCTCATTTATATAAAATGTAACTCGAAAAATGTATTCTGGTAGGGAGACTTAGATATAAAATAAGAAAGTAAAAGAAAGGCTTATTCCGAAAGAAAAATGGCTATTTGAAAATTAAAATAAACCCTATATTATCTTAGGAAATTATCGCCACAATTAAGGGCGAATGTTGTTCACTATGTAGCCTGACATGATGAAAACACTCCCTTCTCTTTCTGCGTCAAATCGGTATAACAGCAAAAGCTAACAAATATCCGAAAAGAGTATAGTAAATACTGCACTTGCTTCATAGTGTGCGTAATGAATCATTAATTAGATAATACTGCAATATTTCAGCTCCCTGTGGCATGGCAGCATTTTGTTTGATTACATTAAAACCTCAACAGAAGAAAGTTTATTTTCTTTTAGGTTTCTAATTTATTAATGCAGAAATTATTCCATTACATTGTTAATGGTCTGATAGCACGCACTTGTGTTCCAAAATTTATAGCAGTACTTCAGAATTTTAAGTGCATGTAACGCAAGACACTTTTCGTTCTTCCAATTAATTCGCTTCAGCGGCTCTGCTAGAACTACACCTTTGCTATTGTTTAACGTTGCATTACGCACACTTATTGGTATTTGAATCCCACGCGTTTATTCGATTTATTTTCTTAACCATACTCAGCACATCTCCTTTTCTTTCAACATCTCTTGTTTGCGTAGTCTTTCGTCGGTTCAATTTATTAGACGCATAATAGGTAATGAAAACAAAAGAGAACTGCTAATAAAGCTGCATATTTAAGGGGAAATATTTCAGAATTATTGAGAAATAATGTAGGCACTATGAGCAACGTCTAATGCATTTAATATGACACGGTTTCAAAATGTCTATGTAGGAGGAAAAAACTTACATATAGTTCACGTGTAGAAAAGACATAATACTTGTATGAAACTGTATTTCAAGTACATATTGTTACGAATTTTTGACATAGATAGATGACTTTCTGTATTTCAAGTACATAATGTTACGAACTGTGTACACTGACGGAGGGGGGGGGGGGAATGGACAGTTCTATATCTCTCGTTCTGTCTACTGAACCGATTGACGAAATTCAACTTGCGATTTTCTTGTCTCGAAAGCGCGACTTAGGATATACATTAGACTTATATATAGCATTGTTCTTATATAGGTATCTTGACACAAAATCGAATGCTTTCTGAAATGACATGCCAATCTGTTTCCATATTTCGATTTTACGACTCCAATTATGCAAAACTGGGAAGTTTTGTAAAAATCGCACTAGTAATTTTTAAAAAAATTAGCTCCTACAATTTTAGCTCCTCCGTGTTAATTGAATTTGGTATGTATATATTAATCTCTCTTTTTTTAATTAAACTTATTCAATTTTTCCTTTCACATTTCGAAATTTAGCTTCATTTCAAATAAAATTCGCCCATTTTTTATTATTTGTTTTTAAAATTTGTATTTTAAAATAATTTTTATAAATTTTTCAAAAAAAAATATTTTAATTATAACCTATAAGATTTTTACCATCATCTTAAAATAGATGTATTTCTAAGAGTACTTGCAGGGAATTTACTTATTGGTGCGTTTTGAAATTTGGCATATTTGTTATAAGCGATAATAACGCCAAATGTGTTTTACGCACTTTGTTAAAACTATTTGAAAATAACGAACTTTGAATCAAAATATAGAAAAAAAATTGGCATGTTATTTCAGAAAAAGTCGGATTTTTTTGTCAAAATACCTGTTTTAGAACAGTGCTATGTATAAATTTAATATACACTGAAGTGACAAAAGTCATGGGATAGCAATATGCAAATATACAGATGGCAGTAGTATCGCGTAGGAAATGTATAAATGCGAAGTGCTTTGGCAGGGTTTTCATTTGTATTCAAGTTATTCATGTGAAGAGGCTTTGACGTGATTATGGCCGTACGACGAGAATTAACAGACTTTGAACGCGGAATGGTAGTTGGAGCTAGACGCATGGGTCATTCCATTTCGGATATCGTTAGGGAATTCAACATTCCGAGATCCACAGTGTCAAGAGTGTGCCGAGAGTATCTAATTTCGGGCATAACATCCCACCATGGACAGCGCAGTGGCCGACCACCTGCACTTAAGGACCGAGACCAGCGACGTCTGCGTAGAGTTGTCAATGTTCACAGACAAGCAACACTGCGTCAAATAACCGCAGAAATCAATGTGGGACGTACGAGGGACGTGTCCGATAGGACAGTGGGGCGAAATTTGTCTTCCTTGGGCTATGCCAGCAGAAGACCGACTCGAGTGCCTTTACTGACAGCACGACATCGCCTGCAGCGACTCTCGTGGGGTCGTGAGCATATCGGTTGGTCCCTAAACAAATGGAAAACCGTGGCTTGGTCAAATGAGTCACGATTTCAGTTGGTAAGAGCTGATGGTAGGGTTCGAGTGTGGCACAGACCCCACGAAGCCATGGACCCAAGTTGTCAACAAGGCACTGTTCAAGCTGGTGGTGGTTCCATAATGGTCTGGGCTGTTTTTACATGGCATGGACTCGGTCCTCTGGTGCAACTGAACCGATCATTGACTGGAAATGGATACCTTCAGCTACTTGGAGATCACTTGCAGCCATTCATGGACTTCACGTACTCAAACAACGATGAGATTTTTATGGGTGACAATGAGCCATGTCACCGGGCCACAATTGTTCGCGATTGGTTAGAAGAACATTCTGGACAATTCCAGCGATCAAGAGGTCAGTTCGTGCCCAAAACCCTGCACCGTCAACACTTTCACAATTATGGACGTCTATAGAGGCAGCATGGCTCAATATTCCTGCAGGGGACTTCCAACGACTTGTTGAGTCCACGCCACGTCGAATTGCTGCACTTCGCGGGGCAAAAGGAGGATCGACAAAATATTAGGAGGTATCCCATGACTTTTGTCACTTCAGTGTATATCCTAAGGCGCGCTATCGAAACATAAAAAAATGCAATTTGAATTACGTCAATCCGCTCTCTGTATCACTGTAATAGGTATTAAAATTGAATAAATTTAATTAATATGGCATGCCTTTGTAATAATTTAACTACACTAGTTATATTAGAATACATTCATATTACTTTAACAACTCAATTGTAGTAATTTATCAAATGTAGTTGCGTATACTTTTGCAATAATTCCTTTTCAAGTGTTATATTACACGGTTCATTTGCCTTTAAATGTCGCATATAAACTACCTCCATCTGCATTCTTATGCTCATTTCTTACTCTTAGATACTTAAGCATACTTATGACGATGCTTTCGCAACTCAGTGTTGATAATTCATTACACGAAGTTATATATTCTTTTGCAATTATTAACTTCCAAAAATTACACATTGTTTATTTTATTATAAGCTTCATAAAACGGTGCGTCAGCTATGCTGGTGAATACCGCACGACCTTATAATTTGCAGTACAACGATAATTCCAGTTTGCTTATGTTTCTGGATTTCTTGCACTGGTTGGGTAATTAAGCTGTGTGCTTACACAGCTTGCAGCCATGCTACCATTTTTAACAAATACTGAATCTTGCTACAGTATTCCCATATCTGTACTGTACTATTTAAATACAGACAGAGATAAGGGCAGACAGTTATTAATCAACACTGAAAGTTAGCTGAACTGCATTTTCGAGATTTCTCTATGAGTTATTTAAAACATTTTTTATATTTCTCTTGCGCTAAATAGATCCGCGTTCTCTTTGAGCGATTCGCAATATTTATCTTGAAGTGTTTCCTCATAATTTATGATAAATTATCAGTTTCTTCCTACTCTTGCGGAATGACTAGTGTGATTATCAGTTTCTTAGAATTCATCCGGAGCGAGACAATCACAGACAAAGTATTCTGGACACACATAATTAAAGGCATTATTAAAGACAATATTAAGGATTATTGCAGATAGAAAAATTAGCACATCATACAGCAACGAAAAATTGAGAAAGCCTGAAATGGAAGATCGTGAATTCAGACTATTAATGGAATTAATCAAAACTGAGAACGAAACACCCCGTTGGTAACGCATGTAACTCTTTAGCCCAAAGATGAAAAAATATTGGGATGAGAATTCGACAACCGAAAATGTTTCAGAGTGCATCTGAACATATTGAGATCTCGAGTCCTTAATTTTCTGTCGCCGCTTCATAGTAGGCTTCTGGGGGTCATTTTTATATAGTGAAGACACTCCATAAAGTTAACGAACATTTCATCTGAGACAAAGCCAAAGCAGTATATAAATGTTGTACGAATCCTGCGATGCATGTGGTGTTTGAAAAGGCCCATACATGAAAGAGTCAACAGCGCTACAGTAGTAGCATTCGAAAGAACTGAGCTGGATATTCTCGTTATCTCGTGCTACTCAAGATAACAATTATTACAACCTAGCTGGTAGGGATTAAACACCTGAAGTATTTTGTCGTACCCGACCCAAAAGCATGGACGAAATTTTGTAAAAAAACTCGATTTCCCGGTTTGGAGGGCCTGGTTTAATTATCTGGGACTAAAGAGCAGCTTCACACCTGCCATCCTTTATTTGTTTAATCCGGAAAAGACTCTAACCATTCTTTTACATCGACAATCGAATGGCATGGTAGAGAGACTTAATCGAACAATATTGTGCCATCTCTCTGTCCGTTTCCCGTAGCACGCAGGAGTATAGAGTGCCGTTTAAACAAAAGCTATTACAAAAGATTTTTCACCGCTATCTTCGTTCACCATGCGGTCTGCTCTTCAGACAATCACCGTATCCGCTTTGTCCACTGCAGGTGCATTTAGAAAATGTTTATCGGTTACTAGCGGAAGGATCAGTATAGCTACCAAGAAGTTGAAGACGAGATACCATGCCAATGCAAGATGATGTAATTCTAAGAAGGAGCTGGAATCTGGTTGTGGAATTCCAAGCATCCTCGAAGGATCTAATCGAAGTTCAAATCCTAAGGCATCCTAGGAGGGGGGACTTTCCAGGAAAGAACCTTCCCTAAACCTAAAATAATGCATTACGAACATCCGCCTGACCAAGACGTAATCACGCGTATCCAAAGAACTTCTTTTAAGCCTAGAATAATGCATTGCGATAGATACGGATCTTGTGGTGGTAATGGCGGTTACAGTATTTCTTATGCTGGTAATGTATGTAGGGTTATTTGTCTCTTTCTTGTGAACTGTATTCAGCATTTGATGTGCATTGTTTTATAAGTTATTTCTGTCATTTTAAAGAATTTTGAAGTAAGAGCATGGATTAAAAAAAGTTACAAGGGTAATAAAAATTATTTATTATTAATAGACAGAAATTTTCTCACATAATGAGTAAATCTATTTCCACATTTATCTGAACACAGGACCAGCTTATTTAACCCAGCTTTGTAGAAACCACGTCCCTGCATATTGAGCCAATTCTCGGTGGTTGTTTTCACATCACTGTCTAATGAGGACATATTCCTGATAAATGTTCCCTCAATTTCGAAACAAGAAATAGTTACTTGATGTAAATGACTTCCTAGTTAAACCTTTGCAGCAATTCTTGAGTTTGGCGAGCTGTATGGAGCCGGGAATTGCCATGTAGTAGGACGACACCATCACTCAACATGCCAGGGCGCTTGCTTGAGATGGCTTCACACAACCTTATCTTATTATTTCAAATATGTTTTTCCTAATCGAGGTTGTTTATGCGAAAGCTTTACTTCCTATTATTCTGAACTTCTATTCTTTCTGTTAGACTAAATCCTTTAGATTATCAGTTGCTTTCCTGTCTGCCTTTCAGTTTATGATTTGTGCTTTTTAAATGAGAACTTCAAGAATTTCTAACACTTTTCATAAGGTGTGACTTATGAAATGTGCCAGAACGAATTTTCCACGACTTGTCGTTGATAAATGTTATCAAATCTATAGAACCACTTAAATGTTTGGTTTTCATCGGACCAAATATCGGGATGTATAAGTTCAAGAATGTCATGATTTACTGTAACTGTTTCTTTTGATAATGGTAACTTCTTTTACTTCCACTGTTAAAAGTTTCGCAAAAGATAGCTTAATTATTAAAGTTTGAAATCTTAAGAAAATGCACCATTATTTTAGAACGAAGTGCTTTTAAATCGGCTAAAGCAAGTCTGCTAAGTGCTACAGTTTCAGTTTATGTTTTTGAATGTTTGTAATACACTGCGCAACATTTAGACATTAGCTACATCCTACTGATTTACAGAGTACAGCCTATTTTGCTCTGTTGCTTGCAAAACATCGTGCTTAATTTTATCTTTAACCTAGGCATAGTAATTTCTAAAATGAACAACATATTTTTGTTGCGTCAATAAGTTAACCAAAATCAAGTTGATTTTTAGTCTAAGAAAGCCTTTTTTTAGCCGATATCATTGAACACTGTTACAAATTTTGTGTAATATAACATGAATGGCCTCAACAAAAAAAGTTATACTGTAAAAATAGGAATAGATTGGAACTCCATTTAGCATTGAGATAAATGACTATCTCGCTAAAATGGAGAGATGTCGCCAACTTGGCGTCTTATTTTTGTCTTCAATTTTGGCAAAAAAATCGCCAAAAGCCATCAAATTCGGCGACATTTTGGTCAATTCCCTGTATGTCTGTAATTAGTACTGTAAATAAATAACTGTAATTGGTCCCTATATGTAACTGTAACCGTGTCCGGCGCTTATATGTAACCTTGAACGTATATGCCTCCCATTAATTTCGAGAAATGGGAAGACAGGAAATTCTGCGGCGGCCGAGAAAAAATATAAGACCGTAGAAAGCATCAGCTCTCAGTTTGAAGCTCACAGTTGACTTCGGAGTATTGAGACATCTCCGTGCGAGCTTCGCTTTTTTTAAGTACTATGCATTACGTTGTGTTGAACATTCTTATTAGTTTGAAGTGGTAACTACTGATTGCGCTCTGTTCTACTTAGAAGAGCAATATGAGTATTTTTGTTGAAAGTTACAAACGGTAAAGTGTTCATTGCGAACTCGTACATCAGCAACAGTATTATGTGTTATGGATATAAATTCACACCTGTATAAATTTTAACTTTCCCTTCAATACATAGAATTTCATTATTTGCTTACTAAACTTAACTTTCTTTTTCCGGTATTGATTTGAATTTACTTCTCTCACTGGACATGTGGACGATTGCTCCTTATTGGAGCTATTACAAGTTATGTGTACCTCATTCTCGGATTGTATTGAAAATTCTGAGTGAGCAGATTTGTTTAGTGGATTCCTGATTAGGATTCTGCTTTTTTTTCTGCATTCCGACACTTTGTATCCTTTTTCCTTGCAATTACAGCACATAAAGGCGTTCACATTCTTAGACAATACTTTCGTATTTCTGTGGCATTTAGTAACTAACGCATCTTGCACTTGATATTATTTTTTTTGCTTTTTAAATTGCAGAATTCTTGACTTTTTTAGTAATCAAAGATTTAGCGCGTTTAAATCGAGAAATTTATCATGAGATTCTGTCGTGATTCTGAAACTCTCAAATTCTTCGGTTAAACAACACTGGTGAAATAAATTAAGAGAATTTTCATATTTGATCTACGAGCTCCAGAATTGCTAGACAGATTTTTATAAAATTTGGTGCGGACACAGGTTTATATAATACAAACAAAATAAACATTCAACAGTTGTAATAGAAACACATGTTCGTGTGTAACACTCATGGGAGTCTGAAGGTCTGAAACAGCGGTTGCAGAAGACACAAAAGAAATGGGGTAATAGGGGTATGATCCTCTCTTACAGCCACACAGGCGTCGCGGCGTGATGTCATACTGGAAATAGGGCAGTTTATCAGTGTCTGTGGTAACTGGTCTCACTCCTTCAGCAGCGCTGTTTTCAGTTCATGGATAGTTCTCGGAAGGCACTTGCGAGTTGAAGTTGGCCTCCCCAGAGCGTCCCAGACATGCTTTATAGGGCTGAGGTCTGGAGACCTGGCTGGCCAATCCATTCTCACTCTCGAGAAATTCGTCGAACAGAAGAACTTTATGTGGCCTCGCGTTATCGTCCTAAGAGGAATTCGGGGCCCACTGCACCCCGGAAAAGGCGAACACAGGGCTCCAAGACCTCATCCCTATACCTCACACCAGTCACAGAGCCTATGTCAAACACTTGAAAAGGTATGCGGCCATCCAACATGATGACTGCCCAGACCATTACACCGCTACCGCCATAATTGTTGATTTCGCGGACATTGGAGGGTAGGTAGCGGGTCCCTGGCTCTCTCCATATGAAAGTACGGCGAGAATATATGTTTAGGCTAAAATAGGCCTCGCCGATGAACAGAACAGTCGCCCATTGTTCCTTACTCCAATCACTATGCTGCCTGCACTATGCTAATCGGATTCTCCTGTCCGTAGACGTGAGCAGGACGCAAACAGCCAGTCTTCTAGCAAACAACCCTCTCTCACTCAGGCTTTTGGAAACAGTCAACCTTGTTACACGGCTTTCTGTGGCTGCATACAGGTTCCGAGAGAGCTGAGAAGCTGTAGCCCCTCTGTTACGCCTCGCTAAAATGGACAAATAGCGATCTTCTCTGGCCGTCGTGGCTCTTGGACGACCTTGCCCAGGCTTTCTCTCGATGGATCCAGTATACTACAACTGTTTCTATAGGTTACACACGACGCCGGGCGTTAAATTAAACTCTCTGCATATCTGGACTTGCGATTGGCCTGCCTCTAGCCTCCTCACGATTCGCCACCCCATTCCGTCATCTAAACATTGGTGTTGACTCATTTTTACTGTTCCGATGTGAATTTAACAGATTGCTGCAAGATAACCCAAAGAAATTCGCCCAGGTGTGCTAGCGAACGCAATTCTTCTTACCCTCCACGCGCTTATAAAGCCTACACACATGTGTACGCTTATGTATTTACCGTATAAGATTCGCATTTTTATCTAGGAGCAGTGTTTTTTTCTTGCAGTTCAGTTCTTTTCATGCAATTTGATAAAATATGCAGATTCTCTTAATTTATTTCACCAGTGTATATAACAGCAAAATACGTATGATATCTTTCGGAGTTTTAGAAACGCATCTTCAAAGTTGTCTATTATTTCGAAGAAATTAGTAAAATAATCCTACATTGTGTTGTTTGCTTTTATCATTTGAGGGATATGCTGCTTCATAAGGCTCAATATAGCTATAGGGCTTGTCAGCTGCTGAATTACATGTAATTTATCCATGCGTATACGACATTTCTATGTGCACTACCTCAGATGCTTTCATGCTAAACGAAATAATTGCAAAACATCTCTTATCTTTTTGGACTGATTTGTCAAGTTTCGCTTGGTTAACTTCAGACGTTTATGGCTTGATTAAGTGCTCATTGTCGACTTTTTAAAGTCGACAGTAATAATTTGAAAATAACGTATTTCAAAGTTAGTTTGTCCAATTTCTTTCTTTGTATATTATGGTTTATCATTTTCCATTTGCCTCATGTAATTTCAGTAAAGCCAAGGAAAAGTAATTTTGCTTACTTTGTTTTCCATCAAAACACAAATATTCAGTTACTCTGTAGATCTCCTGTGGTCTTCCTGGCTGACTTCCAATAGGCTTTTTTTTTCTTTCAACGGGCTTCTATAAACTTCTGTTGAGTTTGCAGAGCGATGGGTGCTAGATACATTTGCACAACGTGAAGAATACAAGACGAAATTGAACAGCATAACATTTAATGGCGTTTTGCTTAGACTTAAGAAGATAGACGTCTGCCAACATGTGCCAGTCAAGATAAAATAGAGAGATGATAACTTTATCATGATAACTGCTGCATTATCTCCATCGAGACCACTTGGCCTTATATGCACATTTATTAGCACTTTACAAGTCAATGCATTGCAATATAGCGGAAAACGTTCGGAAGTAGAATCACAGAATAAAATCGAGTTTTCATAAGCAAAACCTAGTTAAGTTATTTTAGCTGTTTTTCAATTTGATAAATACAATCTAGCCTTTTAAAACTGAAGAATAAAGCTAAAATTTAAATAAATCAAACTGTTAGGCAGTGAAAGAGATTTAATGCAAACAGAAGCCGGACAGTCCGGACAAAGAGCTTAAGCAGGATCATTTTAATCTGTCACTCCTGATCTGTGTTTATCAATTTATTTATTAAGCTAGAAAAGACCCTCCTACCCCCCAAAATGTGAAAAGACCGAAAGAAGGAGAATAAATATTATGCTACAGAAATGTTGCTAGATTCAAAGAGAACATGTTTTCCCCAAAGAACATGTTTATAGAATACACCAGAAAAAAATATAAAGTAAATGCATGGGTATTCCCAGATTCCCAAGAACATTTCTTCTTCAAAGAAGCGTAAAGCTTTCAAAGAAACGAATTCCTAAGAGAAAAAACACACTTTCGGTTCTCCTTAACTTCAGCAATTAGTTAAGCGTTTCATGTTTTGCCATTTTCCTTCCACTTCGAATTGAAACACTTCTTTTTCTGTACTAGGATTTTAAGTACAGCAACATTAGAGCAAACCGGCCTTCACGCCTTTCATAGTCTAATATCAAGGCATTTCCTTTATACTTTATTCGTTTTCATTTAAACTTCAATGTCTCGAATGCCGAAAAAAAGAAAAACAAAAACTGATGTAAAAAGATATTGCTAATATTTTATTTTTTAATAAAATTTTGAGTAAACATCTTTACAGAGTTGATGTTGATCCATTGACTAACGTATGAAATTTTATGAACGGATAATTTAAATTTTAAGCAAAAACATTAAGTTTTATCAATGTCGTAAAGTTTGTCAAATAGAAATATGGATAATTACAACATAGGTCAGGAAAATGCTTTCTAAGAGAGTTTACTTTTAACGTAAAAAGCGGAATGAAAATCACATCTCTTCCCTACTACGCCATCGTTGGAATGGATGGCAAATGTCATTGAAAATTCTGGGCATGGAGCATCACTGCATTGTTGCAGGAATTCGATGTGTTGTATGTAAGGACACCTATTGATATGATCCTTTTTATTTAGATGTCTGGGAACTGCGGATGGATATACCGTCAGTCACTGAGAAGTCTTCACTGTGTCAGGAAGGAGAAAAAAAACGCTAAAACGCTTAAAGATTCAAATCTTTATTCACTTCCTTGAGTTATACATAGTAAATCGAAATAAAATAAAAAACTTCTAGTATCAATACGGAAATACCTTGTTTAGTGAATAAGGAATTAGACACTGATGCATAAACATAATAGAAGCCATCAAGGCCAGTTAACAAATTAAAAGTATTTTATGTTAATTAACCAATTATCATGATTTAAACCTTTATTATAACTTCCTTCCATAGTCCTCACTAGAATGCAAATTAGCTTTTTGTGTATTTAAGTTAAAGGTTTTGGAAGTTTTGATTAGAGTTTCTGGCAGCCACTGTTATTTATTCTTTGCCTAAGTTGAATTCTGGTTTCAGCGTCTTGGTTGTCACCGTTTTAAAACACCCGCCTTTAAATATCTGAGCCAGCTTGAGTAGTTAATTTTATGTGTAGACTCAGACAACGTTACCTACATTTGAAATTTAACTTTCCGTTATTTTAAATTAAACACAGAGTGTGCTTGACTATGCAACACAGAAAGATCCCACCGAGATCAATATGCAAAGAATTGTTCCCAATGATTATTATTTGAATTTCCAGCTGAAAGCAGTCACAAAAAATAACGAAAGAACTTCAGATCATGCCCAGTCTTCATATAAATGATATGAAGTACCTAAGTAAACAGCAAGTCAACGAAACATAGTAAATTACAATTGCTCTGAAAATCAAAGTGCTCAATAATAATCAAAGTGTGTGAAGGAACCAAATACATTGATTGTATCTATAAGCAATGAATGACTAGGTATGATGAACATTCGATCATGTCGTACGCAATTAAATACTCCACCAGTCAAAGTAGATCCGAACAGAAGAACAGGACAACCACTGACACTACCAGCGGTGACAGAGCTTGCTGTGTAAGTTGCACCAAACTTCAGTAGAACCTCGGCACCAGAACACTAGGAAATGAACAGAACCAAGGAAGGGGTTGCGAGTTTGCATAATTAGTGTAAGGGGCTTATACCTACTTACTCGGGATAAATAACATGTGGCCTCCAGCACTTAACTTTTGTTATTTAAGTACCCGTAAGTCGTGGAGGTTCGTCTGTCACACATGCTGTGCATTTTTGTTAAGACATAAATAAAAAGATTATTTAGACACTGTGACGTGTTTTAGCGGAACGTACAAGCCTGAAAACAGTTCTACAGTAAAACCCTACAATTTCTTTTATTGTTTACAGTGTGACAATTATTGAATTATATGAAAAAAACGTAAATTATTTAAAACCTACTGAGTGCACAAACTTTAATCACCATGCAAAGAGCACTCTGGATAATGGGGATGAAATCATTTTGCAAAATCTTTACGTATCGTTCAGTAGTCACCGTGCCATCAACGAATACCTCATCGATTATTCCGTGACTGAACATTGCACACCACACAGTCACCAGTTGAGGGTGGAGAGTTTTCTCAATCGCAAAATGAGGATTCTCAGTCTTTCGAATGTGCCAGTTTTGCTTATTGACGAACCCATCCAAATGAAAGTCGGCTTCGTCGTTAAACCAAACCATGCACACATCAAATTCCTGTTCGTCACTTCTCTCGACAATAGTGTTAGCGAAACACAACTGCTGTTCCATGGCCATGAAGCTTAATGGCTGACGGGTTTGAGTTTTGTATGGGAAAAGATGCAGTTCTTCAACATCCATTTTGTCGCAGGGTCTCCCGGATGATTCCCACCTGTTATGCAGCTCGTTTGATCAAGTTCCTTGGGCTTCCTCCCTTTTAAACACAGCGCGTGTTTTCTCGATGTTTTCAGACGTTTTCACATTTGTTTGCCCACCAACATTGCCAACAACGTAATCACAAACACTACCAAATCTCTCAAACTTGCGAATGAAATTCTTGATTGTTAGCATACTTGGACCGGCTGTCTTCATCTTGTACTTGGTCGTAAACTTCCTTTGAGAGGCAATTGGGCTGTTATTGCTCACATACTAGGCCTTCACAAGCGCTATAAGCTCAGGCACGCTGTAACGTGACATTTTCACTTGAATATGGCTGACAATAACAAGTTGCGTGCTCAAGCGCATACTAGTTCCCACCATGCCCTGCGGCCAACCACGAAGTTTGAACATTATCACGCAAACCGTTCAGAACTTTTGACGGTTTTATTTCGTATAGTTCATTAATTGTCACCCGGTATATATGCAGTCACTGATAACTTCACGAGAAAAAAAACACGCTTTTCTTTGAACTGGAAATTTAACCTTTTAAACATTAGTTCTTTTTAAATCTTTAAAACATATATTTGAAGCTAGAGTAGCCGACGACAAGCGAGTTAGCAGCAGAGAAGAGAGAGAGACAAAATACGACAGGACCATAATGAAACTTCATTTCGGAATGATTTAGTTTCAATTAAGCTTTGTTTTGATTGATTAATTTTAAGCTTCAAAATAATTATTCAATAATAGCTTCATCATAATTAATTATTATAGGCTGAAACGTTATGTAAATGTCCCCGGTATTAGCACTATGCAAGAATCACATCACATGGGTTCATTTTGTAAGGATGTAATTTAGAGAGGCTTATTGTAAGCAGATAGTAATTGTTTGTAGAAATGAAGTACAAAGGCATTAAAATGAGAATTACTATTGTAAACTAAAGTCGGAATTTTGATTTATGTAATTTTATCTTACGCGCATATATATATATATATTTACGTGACACATCAGGACAAACGAGATGTCGATTTTCGTATATATTGAGCAACAGAAGGAGCTCGACGAAATTCTACATGGGTGCAAACTTATTCATCTAACAAATATGAATAAAATAAATTAAAACTTTTAGGTATGGCAGAGAATGTACAAATACCTTGTCAGGCAAGCCATTAAAGAAACACTAATTGTATATGATCACAGTTTCTGTAATTTTTAAACTAGTACTCAACATCTTAACGATAATGTATCACTGAGTAGGTAAAGCAAAAGGAATTTTGACACGTACAACTCTGGAATACCTCCTTGGAACATGCTTATCAGCGCGTAGCCAGGCATATCAGTCGCAATACGGCTGGAGAATGATAATTTACGACAGCAGGACGCATTTAACTGCAGTATAACAGTCCCCTGCACCACCTCAACGGGCGAATTCAGTGTCCACACTCCCTTGGATAATCTGCTTGTTATGGTACTTTATGTCTTTGCGTTTTTGCCAGATATTTTTGATGATCCCTGCATATCTTATCATGTATTCATAATAAGTTATTTTCGTGGTGTCACCAGAACATTATTCCTTGTTATCTTCATATGAACCTGTACGCATCTATTTTTAAATAGAACATATATTGTAATTTCTGCAATTTACATCTCTGAGTAAACACGTCTGAAGTTTCCACTTTACATCGTTATTAATTTCTTACCAACCAAACTTCCCATAGTCTCCTGAGCATTGTTGTTGCATTATTAGAATTGCATCATAATTACTTATTAATCTCGGCTCTGTCTTATGGAATGATAATGAACCTATCCGCTTTTAAATATCTGATGATGTCGACATAACATATACTTGCTGATTGGACTTGAACTGCGATCCGGGCGTGCTAGAGATTTGATCCATCGCAGTCATTTGAATGTAATTATTAGTTAAACTGGCATTAGAGAAGATTATCCAGGTATTTAAAATGAACAGGAACGTGAAGAATATTTGCAAAATAGGAAGAGACAGCTCAGATTAAATAGCAAATGTTCAAGTGTTCCTTTGAGGTGGTATTTTCATAAATGTCACAATATTTCGTCAAAGGAGGTCATGGTATTCATATAAAATTCACTTTATTTTAAGTCACATCTGCATTTACATAAAAATTAATGTGAATTTAGATTAAGTTGGAAGTGCAGCAAATATAGCTTACAGATATTATGACCAATTTATGGTAACAAATATAAATTTATGAAAATATAAAAGAGCGTTTAGTTTGAAGCTTACAGTTTAAATTAAACCGAGATTTTGTTTTCGTTATTCTTTCTCAATATGTGAACAAGAAAAATTTAAGTTAAATCTATACAACTTTTATATACAATATACATTTTATATGGTTTGAATCGTTACATGGAGTCATATAATGAACAAACATTTACTACATTAAAAAAAATTTATATCATCAAGAGTATTATTTTTGATATGACGTCACAAAAGTGAAGTGAAAGAAATATCAACAACTTGACAAGAGGACTTATCATGGCCGCCACGTAGCGTACGGATGAGACTACAAAACATAGTGGTAAATAAAATTACACGACTTTGAGAGCAAATATCAATGCCCTCAGGTTCTCAAAAGTGTCCTTAGACATAATTTGCATAAAATACAATTGAAACTTCTACTGGTTTTCTAGATTTTACCATGTAATACATTTGTCTTATAATTACCATTTACACATTGACCTGTGCCTCGGTTTTATTAATAAACTTGAATTATTTATGTGCAATCCTTGTGATTTTTCCGTATACTAAGTAGACTATCATTTATGTTAAGTACTAAAATTAGAACAAGAGACTGATAAACTTCAGTGATGAATATCTAATAGGTAGACAATACCGATTAGTATGTAAAAAGAACCAGCCAGAAATCCGCATATGGCAGCGGCCATGATAAGTCGTGACGTTTGATAGCTTCATTTTCATTGCGCAGAATATACAGAGGAGGCCTTTCTCTTCTGTATTACTCTCTTACTTTTCCTTTATTCTAACCTCCTTTGCTTAGTCTAATTATGCGAAATTCGCCATTTTATGTTGCATCTCATCGTAGGTTATCTGATTAAGGATATAAAATGTTGGATCGTAATTGCGCTTTAGAGGACTGATGTCAGAGATTTCTAAATCCATTTGTTAACAGAAATTAGAAGGTGAGACATGAGGCATTACTTTATTATGCCGAGCTGAGCTAGTAAATCAAACTAGATTTTTGCCGGCTCAGTAAAATACAGATGCACTATTGCGGCAAAAGTAGATTACATGATCTCGAAATTACACATCATGAAGTTGAAGAAACGGGGGGCAAAACATGACTGGCACTAGAGAATAATTTATCTGGAAGCTGTAGAGACGTATAAAGCTCGAGATATGGCGCCATCTATCTTGCCGTGGGAGAGTTTGTCCATTTATCGTTCTGAAAAACCTGAAAAGAGAGTTACAGATTTTCTAGAACATCAGTTAAGTACAATGCGAGTTGTAATTTTTCTTCTTGCGAATTCCTCTTTTCAAAGAGCTCAGCAAACGTCACTAATCTACTGAAAAATTCAACAACTTTATCTAAGTGTGCTTCAGAAAATGTATCTTTCATGGTGTTAGAGTCCATTATCAGGAGTAGCTGACACACGCGCAGTAGCTTTAACATCTGAAGATACATTTATAGGTTTAGAGTCCTTCTTGGCTGTATCACTGGTGTTGTCACCAGTGATCTGTCACCAGTGATTGTCACTGGTGATTGTCACCAGTGATCCTTCTTGGCTGGATCACTGTCAACACTGGTGTTGATTTAACTTAAGATTTCCTCGGGCGAATTTTGGGGAAAAACTGACATCCCTTCTATGAGTGATTTTTGGCATCTCACACATGTAGGATTTTCTTCACGTTTTAATGTGCAAGTATAGGTAAGATGAATACGGCCACACTTAAGAGATCTCGGTGAGTTATTGCAGAATAATTGCCAGTGCCCAAAACGCTCACAACGCAAACACATTATACTGCTTCTACTAGATCTAAATCTGCGCTTTTTTACATTCAGGCTCAATATCGTCTTCATTTTGTAAATATTCCTGGCTATTTCATTACATGTCAGTGACACGAAAAATACAGGCAGCTTTTCCTTTCTTCTGAATCAGGAGGTTTTGTAATCTAAAAATGAACTTCCATGCACATATAGTTTTTATGTAATGAGATAAATATGTTATATGATAATTTAAACGCCGGAGTAAAATAAATTTTCAATATGCATTACTTATTATTCCAGAAGGACTACTCATATCGAATCACGATTTAGGTTGTTTCACGCTTCACTCAAATACGTTGCCATTCGGCAAACCGTAATAACAAATGTAATCAATAACAGAGTAAATGCTCTTTTAAATTTAATTTGTTATAAACTATCAAAGATGTTTAAAAGCAGTAGATTTAGTTTTTAAGACTATTGATTTTTCAATTTTTAAAATTACTTATTTAAATAATAATGCATTTAATTAATGATATATATCATAAAAAATATTCAATATTTTTATAGAACTGCGATATATAATTTTATACTTTTCAAGTATACTGAAGATATATAATGTTCCTATGTTAGTCTAAATTTACGTTCTCCTAGTATTTTATAAAGCAATTTATAAATTATAATATTTTGCAATTCTGTCTGCGTCATTTCTATTGTTGCGTTATACGGGTTCGTGGATTTGAGAGTATCCGATGAAAACACGATGCAGAACAATAAAAAGCACAATTTATTTACAAGAATCACTATTTACAGCACAGTTCCAAAATTATCTTTAAAAGCGTCGAAAATCTACAATAAATACGCTGAAACAATCAGCAACACAGCTTCAGGCTGTAACTGTAAAGGTAGCTTCACAGCAACACTAAACTTATAGTAAACACCTTGGAACAATCACTAATACACTGTCAAGCTATACTGTAAAGGTAGCTTCACGGCAAAGCACAATCTCGATCGCTTTCCGTTCACAAAACTCTCGCGTAGATTAGCACTCACAGTAAGCAGCTATTCCCACAATAATCACAATGCCGGCTCTCAGAAACGCAAGGGTTTATATAGCTTTTCCTTAGGTTCCACAGGTTTCGAGAAATATCTCGACAGGAGTCTTGAAAAATGTGCAGAACCCTCGCCGGGACTCGAACACCGGATCTCTTGAATACGCGTCAAGTGTGCTTCCAATTACACCACGAAGGCATGCGGAAAGGAATGAGAAGATGCCTTACATATTTCCCCCTTTTAAAGGGCCCCCGGAGAATAGCGAATCCGATTCCCAGATCCTGGTGGCGATTAATTATAGTCCACCCTATTTTTTCTTTTAGTTCGGGCGCCACTATAGAGTAATTAGATTATTTTGCAACATGATGTGAAAAAATATGCAGTGCCATCTCCTCGACTCGAACCCCGGACCTCTCGAACACGCGTCGAATATGCTTCGAATTAGACCACGAGGCATGCGGAGAGGAGGGAGAAAATAACTTATATCTTGCAGATGAAAGCGATCTTATCAATAAAGAGCGAACATTAAAGAGTTTTATGAACAAAGTATTATTCCTGCCGCTCGCTATTTCTGTCTTTAATCAGGAAGTACCCTTTGGCAGATCCTGCGTTTATTACATTGCTTCTTCAGCAGTTTATGCAAAACAATAGAATTGTATATATCATCGGATTTTGAAATTTAGAATTCCTCATATTAGTCCACATCATCATTCTGGGTCACGAATACGTAAATAATTTACCTTTATCAGTGGTTGCTTTGTAAAAATTAATATATTCGAATGAGTCATAACAAACAATTTTGATATATCCTCTGAAACAAAAGTTCAGTTTTTTAAAGAATGTTAAAAGCCATCGAGAGAAGATTGAACAGGAATTTCGATATCATGAAAACTCTAAATTATAATTCAAACAAAAGCCACTTTTTCATTTTCATTTTTATTGTCGTTATTGATATCACATCCTTCAGCTTAATTTTAGGGGCGAAACGTTACCCAGGTTTCTAAGTTATTTAAAAATGTGATATCATGCTTGCGTTAATAATCTTTTCTCCTAGAGTCGTATTTATTATTTCAAGTTTACACGTTTTAATTAACAGTTTAATAGTGGTATTGCATGACAAACTAAACGTATATAAAATAATGAAAGCAAATACTAATTAGTTTCGCCTTTGTTCCGTATGTCATCTTAGAACTGAAATTTAAAATATGTAGAAATATAAACAGTAGAATGTGAAACAGTAAAATTTATAAATAACCAATTAATCTGCTGATAATCCCGGCGAAAGCATTTATTTTAAATTAACTATGTTTCAGATTTTCAATAGTAATTTAGATTCAATTTATTTATTGCATGTCAATAGTTAAACTTTGAAGCATTTTTTTTCCTTGAGAGAATGTTTCCGATACGATTATGCCTGGAAAATGCCATTATTTACGAAAAATAAGTGCATTATTAAAACGAATTGCAGTTTGTTCAGATACAAGTTGAGTATTTAGAGAATTTTCCAGCGTAAAGGAAATATTTAATTTAAATTTTCACCAGTTGTGCTACTATATAATATAGAGAGAAAAAGTTCTAGTCGTATTAACACTAAAAAGGGACGATAGTCTAGCATGTTCTAAATAAGATTTAAATCCTCTGAGCTAATTCAGTTAAATAATACATTTCAATTAGAATGGTTATGACATCTGTGTGCTGGTATAGATCAGACCAGCGTTTCCAAAATGCAGTCAAACCTTTATTACCGATTTTCTCTCCGAAATTATCTCTGTAAACAACCACTTTTCTTAAGAACATAAATTTTGTTGTTGCGACTTATCTAACTTTATTTCTCCCCCCTTCATAGCATGTCTTCATGTGTAATTGTCAACACACTCAGGGCGTATTTGGGAGGTCCGAGGTTCGAACCCCGGCGAGGGCAATGCTTATTTTTCACATCTCCTGCTTCGAAATAACCTGATGTCTCTACAACGGCGCCCGAATTAAAAATAAAGATGGTGGATGATGATTCTCCACCACCAGGAGTTGGCGATTAGTCCCCTAATCCCCAGTCTTCCATTAAGAGGCAGAATACATAAGGGATTTCTCCCCCCATCCTCCCCCCATCTTAGCATGTCTTCATGGTGTAATGGTCAAAATACTCGGCGCGTGTCTTCTGCTTCGAAATAACCTAATGTCTCTACAACTTGTCTGACAGTAGCATAGGAACCAGCCACAAGCTCTCGAAATTTATTGTCGCAAGGGGATCAAGACTTAGCCTGCCACCGGCAAGAGCTCTGAGCACCACACTGGTGACAGTACGACTTTACTCAGTCTGCTCTCAGGTTTGGTGGTGAACACCCCAGAGCGGGGACGGGCCACCCACCTCTCTTCCCGTACCTATCTCGAGAGGACATTTCCTGCTTAGAGTGCCCCATGCTGCGTAGACAACATTTACAAACATCCATGACGTCTCCGGGATTCGAACACGGGGCTTTCGGTACGGCAGTCTGCGTCGCAAACTACTATCTCGGTTGGGTGGCAAGAACATAAATAAACATTTCTGCGGAATGTCACATCTCTAAGAAGATTACGTTGGTATAAAACTAACTTCTTGCACATATCCTTGAATGTATCGTAAAGTCTGAATTATCAGACGTAAAGTAGACTCAACGGTGATTGTACAGCTGGATATGCCGGAAAGGACAGGACTATGGAAGTTTAATTCCTAATAGATCATTTTCAGAACAGGTAGCAAACAACATTTTTATTAAAAACTTGGAGCAGTACAAGAAGTGCATTTTCATTGCAAACTGAAGCTAATGCATTTTATTCTTAAATGCAAACTTTATGCGAAAATAAAGATGCGAAAATTAGGATTCATATTAGACCATATAAATTTTGCATGATAAAAGTGAAACTGCATGAATTAATCGAAATTAATGTCAGCTTTTAATACGTAAACTGTACAGTTCAGTATGCTGCTACAAAACCATCTTATTAATGTTATGATCAGGATATATATTCTCAGTTCTCTGTCGCCTGACATCTCTGGGACAATGCAGCTTGAAATAAAGACACTTTATAAAAAATACTAATATGGTTAATAATAATATTAATAATAAAACAAAAAAAAATCTGAAAGGTTTCAGATTTTAAATTACGTCCAAAGGCGCGTTTTTTTAACGTTTCGTGTGCTACCTTTTTTTATTAAATATCATGTACTACGTACTCAAACCATAAAATTCAGTTCAAAATCAATATCGCAAAATTATTTTAAAATGAACATATCTTTAGAATTTCCGTAAGTCTCGTGCGCTGGAGATAAAAATGTTTTTTTTTCCGTACAGTGTTGCCATTGCTCGCTTTGAAATCATTTAGTTTGTTAATCAGAAATTCGTTGAAATGTTACAAAACATAAAATCGATAATAAAGCAAATTTCAAATTCAAAATTAGGGCTTCCAGATGCCCATATTCGCAGTAGAATTACGTCATTCAAAATTCGATGGCTCTAGGTTTTATAACAATTCGAGAAACATGCATACATTTATGCAGATTTTTCATTTTTTAAAATTTAATGCAGAGCGATAACATTTAGTGGCAACAATTTGAAAAGTGAAACGGGCATTCAGAGTGAATCGACGCAAAATCGCAAAACGAAAGTAATAGTCCTTCGGGACTAAATCCCCTTGGACTAAAAACAGAAAGTTGGATTCTAATGTAATTGCAATGACTTCCTGAGACATATAGGCTATTTCTCTGAGAAGAAAGGCAAAGAAAAGTCGCAGAAATAAATAATGTGATCTAGAAATAAGAAAAAATATATATATGTAACTATTTATTTCTTATAAATTCTAGTACACTGAAGGTTTGATGCATACTTCTGGAATAGCTGATTCAAATGTCTGAAGCAATTCTCGGATCATATACAAACTTCGATAATTTAGTCTGCTAGTAATTTAGTCTGCTAGTAAGTTCTGAAGGGAACAAATGAAGAACAGAGCGAAGAGCACAAAAAAAAATGCAAAACAGTTAGGGAGACGTTAAAAACTTCACATGCTCCTCAATGATTAATGCACCTCCATCTTGAAGAAATAACACGTTTTAAAGAATTTATTACACATGCTAAATAAATACATATTTGAGTTCCTTTTCATTCTAGGATAGGGAGCCAGAATATATGGGAATACATTATTCTTGTTCAGAAGACAAACATTTTATAAAAATAAAAGGGAAGCTATACACCCAAGTGTCTTTAGAGTAAGACATATTTCATGGGGAATTTTAAAACAAATAAGTTTTAAAAGCAGATAGTATAGTCTGAATAATAATAAAAAGATGGTTCACAGTTCCTGCATTCAGGTTCACAGAAATTATGCATTTATAACTAATTTAAATAATAAATATAATAAAAAAATCTAAAAGTTTCAGATTTTACATTAGGCCCAAAGGCGCGTTTTTAAAACTTTTTTTGTTTTACTTTTATTTATTAAATATCGAGTTCTTCACACTTAAAACATGAAATTAAAAAAAATGAAAGCTTTGAAACTTTATATTATGCCAAAAGGTGCGTTTTTTTAACGTTTTGTGTGTTACATTTATTCATTAAATATCATACCATAAAATTCACCATAAACTATAAAGTTCAGTTCAACAGCAGTATCGCAAAGTAATTTTAAAATCAGCATATCTTTAGAATTTCCGATGCAGAGTCTCGCGCGCTGGAGATAATTTTTTCTCCCGTACAGTGTTGCCATTGCTTGCTTTTAAATAGTCAAATTTCTTACCCAAAAATTCTTTAAAGTGTTTCAAAATATGAAATAGATAATAAAACAGATTCCAAATTCCAAATTTGGGTTTCCAGGTGCCCATATTCGGAGGAGGATTACGTTATTCAAACTTCGATGGCTCTAGGTGCCGCTGTTCTATCACAATGCGAGAAAGATGCATACATGTGCGCAGGTTCTTCATTACTTAATGTCTTTAAATATAACGCAAGGCGATAATATTTGGTGGCAACAGTTTGAAAAGTGATACGGTCATTTATAGTGAATCGACGCAAAATGCCAAACCGGAATTAATTATCCTACAGAGCTAACGCTTCTTTGGGTTTATAAATCTAACGTCATGTTTTGGTTATTGCAAATTCTTCTGATTCAATAAGTATTACGTAGTTTGAAAATATTGTAAAATGAATGCCAATATTAAAACATCAACAGTGTTTATTTGTCTTCTAAAGGTATAACCTGTACATGCGTAACAAAAATAGCGGCGCACTTTCATTAAATGTTTTCAACGATGCTCAGCGTTTTGAAAGTGGATTATTTATCAAAGTATTTAAAAGAGCAGAAACTAGCCAGTAAATCTTTTAAATAATAACTCACAAAACACTTTGAAAACATAAGCTTTACTGTTAGTCCGATATTCTGGTTTTAAGAATTTGAGTCCGCTATCCTGATCCTAAAAATTATATCACAACTTAGAACAGCAGACGCTAATAAAATAGCATATAGACAGAATCACAATTATTTTAAGAGGCTTTATTGAAACAATCCTTAATTCCAATACATCAGCTACTTTTCTTTATAAATATTTTTTTTTTAAATTAAAACATTTACATACATGTGTACTTATATATCAACTTAGAATAAAACAATTTTTTTTTGTATAAAAATTGAAAATTGGAAACGGTTTTCCGCAGCTGTATTTTCAATGACTGCGGTTCTAGTCTTTTTAAGTCACAAAGGCCTTAAAAACTAATGCAAGCAGTAAAACGTATAATAGTTCGTTTTAAAAATTCACAAAATCTGTGCCATTAGATCTACAAAAAATTATTCAAGGGCTTATTACATCAAGAACTCTTAAAAGTCAAAATAAAAACTATAAAATACTTAATGGAAGATACATTTCATTGAGGTAAGTTCGAACTATTGAAAACAGAAATGATAAAACAAGTAATATGAATTTTACAATTTACAGAAAACCAGTGGGCAATCCCGCCTTATGAGAGGGTAGAAGACAAAGCAAAGCTTGTAAGATATATGTACCCCTGAAAAGCGTCTGCATAAAAACATTTCAATATGAATGAAATTAGTGCATTCTTTCCAAGCAACAACCAATTCGTAAATAATTTTTTTATTGGTAAACCAGGAAATAAAATCTTTTGATACTTCCGGTTAATAAATATGACGTCATGATTTAAATTTAATGGAATATAGCAGCATTTCCTGAATATCAGTAAACGAATTAAGTGGCAATACCTTACCGTGCCAATTATACTAACCTGAAACAAAAAAGTTGCCAACAGCAGCTATTTATTTAAAATGCTGACATTAACGAAACATTTCGATATTCAATGACGTCACATGCAAATTGCGTTCTTTCTTCAACGTCAGAATAAGACCTTATATAATAATAATATGTTTATTGTTTGGCAATGCTATTTTTTATTTCATACAAGCGGAAGTTACCCGATGGCAGTTAAGTTAGATTGAGAGTAATGCATTTAAAAACAGAGAGAACGGTATCGCTGTAATCTTTCTCTAATAATAATGCAAAAAATATTGTTGCGAAAAATTCGGCGGTTGCGCCTGTATGTAAGCTTTCCGGCATAGCACTGGGGTTGCCATAAAATAGTGTATGGTAGGGTTGCCAGATTGGCGACTTTATCGCCCATTTGGCGACCAAATAGGCGATATCCCATGGTCCAATCGGGAAGCTTCTAGAATAACCTCCTGTCGAGATATTTCTCGAAACCTGTGGAACCTAAGGAAAAGCTATATAAACCCTTGCGTTTCTGAGAGCCGGCATTGTGATTATTGTGAGAATAGCTGCTTACTGTGAGTGCTAAGCTACGCGAGAGTTTTGTGAACGGAAAGCGATCGAGATAGTGCTTTACCGTGAAGCTACCTTTACAGTATAGCTTGACAGTGTATTGGTGATTGTTCCACGGTGTTTATTATAAGTTTAGTGTTGCCGTGAAGCTACCTTTACAGTTACAGCCTGAAGCTGTGTTGCTGATTGTTTCAGCGTATTTATTGTAGATTTTCGACGCCTTTAAAGGTAATTTTGGAACTGTGCTGTAAATAGTGATTCTTGTAAATAAATTGTGCTCTTTATTGTTCTACATCGTGTTTTCATCAGATACTCTCAAATCCACGAACCCGTATAACGCAACAATATGATATAGTCACACGTTTTTAGTCTGATGCGATATGGACCCCACAGAAAAAATTTCGATAGAAAAATAAACTAATTCTCTCTCATTATATCAGCAACAATATCACGCAGTCTTTAATGATTTTTGTCTTTCTAATGAAATGGTAGTAAAAGCTCAAGTTCCATCCAGTATTTCACCTATACTCAATTTTAGTGGATTAATATAACAAAAAAATTTATCATAAGTGATCAGAAATCAATAGCGCGAATAAACATCAAACACACAAACAGACATCCAATTTATATATACATATTTTTGTAAAACATAGAAATTTTTGATTAACAAACTCTACGATTTGTAAGCGAGCAGTAGCAACACTTTTCAAAATGAAGCATTTATATCTTCAGTGCGCAAGAGTGTTGCCACTCGGAAAATGAGTGTTTTTAGAGTTTTTAATTAATATGTCGGCTGATTAAAGTCGTACGAAGTTAGGAATAGTCGAAATGGCTTACCGCGAATTTTTGAAATGGGAAATAATGTATTTAATGCTTGGCAACGGTATTTTTATCTTATTGTAAATGTTAGAAATTTTTTATTAGCACACTCTACGATTTGAAAGCGAGCAGTGACGACAACTTTCGAAGTACTAGATAAGTAGATTTTCATCTCCAGCTTGAGAGACTGTTGCCACTCGAAAAAATTAGGGCGAAATTATCGTTTTTCCGAGGTTTTAATTACTATCTCTGATTTTAACTACTTTTCTTGGAAACAATTGGACGTCGATCTTTACCAGGACCCAGAAAAGAATTGTAGAAAGTTTGTTGACGTTAGCTATAGCAGTGATTGAGTTATTAGAGGACAAAGAAACATACATTCTCCTTTATATATATATAGATATATGGAAAGCTACTGAATTGCTAAATATGTCTGTAAATGAAAATGTCCATATTAGTAAATTTAAACCAAGTAACGTGTGGTCATCGGAATTCGAGCCACAGAGCTTTGATTTAATAGTTGAAAATTCTAACTACTGAAACATATCAGGAAAGTATACATATATTTATACATATACATATTATAACATACATATATTTATTAGTATGCATATGACGGCTGTCGTTTAAAAACAGAATTTTGATTTCTTACGTGAAACATAATATTCTAAATTACAAGAGGCGTTTTATTTTAACAGTAATAAATGTGTAATTTACATGAATATAACGTTACAGTAAGGCAGTTGTTTAACTTAGAATATTTGGTTTTCTGCTTTTTCTTTATTTAAAATATATTGACGTTATCTGAAATTTAACACTAGAAGTGCCAGAGCAGCCGTTTTGATTACTTTCGTCATTTCATAGTGGTTTCCTAAAAAACCCTTTATAAGAAGTCACAAATGTTTGGGGTTTCCTAAAAAAACCTTGAAAATTATTGGTACCAAATACGAATCGAATAAAATTAAAATTAACGAAGATATTATTAGTTATACCTAAAAGGGCCACGAGTAATCATATTGACTGCTAGTAATACTAAAAACTGCACGGAAGCAAAGGCGGTTTTGAACAATGAAAAAAATTGGACAATATCTTTAAAACAGCTTGATGCTTTTATTGCTATTACGTATGCAAGAGGAGCATATGGTTGTAATGATATGGATTATGATTTTCTTTTGTGGAATGATACATAGGGTCCTCCTTTTTTTCGAGAAACAATATCTCGCATTCGTTTTTCAGATATTATGAAATATGTAAGATTATGCTTGAAGACTCAGCGGTTAGAAATTGATAAGTTTGCAATTTTTCAGATATTTGGAATAAATTCTTACAGAACTGTACGATTTCCTATAATCCAGGAGAAAATCGATTTGTGGATGAGTAGTTATTTCCAACCAAAAAGCCAGTCTACGTTTATACGGTATATGTCGAATAAACGGAAAAATTCAGTATAAAATTTTGGACGCTAGTCGAAGAAGACTCGAAGTTTATGTGCAGTGCTTTACCATACCTAGGAAAAGATACATCGAGAAGTGAATCTGAAGGTCTTCCTTAAAATGTAGTAATGTGTCTTCTGAGCCGGTTGCCTGAACTCAGATCGAAATTTTATTACGGACAATTGTTTTCCTCACTCTCATTAGCTAAAAGACTTCAGATGAAAAACACAATTTTGTGGGCACAGTAGGAATTCACTGAAAAGAAATTCCGCATGAAGTAAGGAAATCAAAACTTGGTTATTTGAAAGAGTTTTCTAAAGAATGGTGAAACTACAATGACGGTCTATCAGAGAAGAGGAAGAAAAATGTCCTGCTACTAAGTCCAAGTGTAAATTTAGACTCAGGAAATAAGAAGAAACTTCTAGCAACAGTAGAGGTCTGCAACAAAACCAAATGTGGAGTTGATATCCTTGACCCGATGACTTGTAAATATTCTGTTAAGGCTGCTTCAAGTAGATGGCCTGTGTATTTTTACTATAATACACTGGTTTAGCAGGAACGAATGCCTACTTTATCTACCATAAATTCACTCACCCCTCTCCCCTTCCACCAAACCACATGAGAGAACTTTCGACTCGCCGCATATATAGAGTGCCACCATGCCACACCGACACTATGCATTTACAAACATCCATGCCTTCTCCGGGGTTCGAACCTGAGCCCTTCGGCAGGGCAGTCAGGGACGCTAACCACTGTACGATTAACCACTGTACGTTTGGGCGGCAAGAGAACTTCATTTAAGCAGATGAAAAAGCACGATTGCCCCGGGAAATTTCCAACTCTAGCAAGATACTCTCGAAGAATAGACGTCAGTGCTACATTGGTGCAAGAAAAAAAGTGATAAGTGTAAAAAGCGCTCATATTATGTGTGTGGGAAATGCGCTTGCAGTATTGAAAAACTTGCGTTGTGTAAAAATTGAGAAAAGCCATAAAATGCGTTTTATTAGGGAAAAGTTGAAATTTATAATAAAATATCTATTTTTTACAAAAATAATATATTGTTCTTTAAAAAAGTTCTTAAACAACTATAATTATTATTTTTAAAAGCATTATAAAGCATTTGCATTTTAATATACGCATTTAATTCGTAGGGCAGCTAATTTGACTGCCGTTGGCTCTTCTTTCCCCCTGAATGAAACTGCACAATTTAGTTCCAACTGGCTTTCTTGCTATGCTTCTTTATTTTATGTTCAAATAAAAAACATTATTCGCAAAAATGTTTTTAATTCAAAGCGTGATTTGAATACTGAGCATTCCAACATTTCTCACTAAAAGTGTAAAAAGAAAATTACAGAAAAAGGAGCATTTTCATTTCCTCTAGCGCGGAAAAAATTAAACAGTTATTTTTTTAACGAACTGAAATTTTAAATATTACTTCTAAAAATAAACTACCAACGAAACTGCAAAATTTTTCCTTTATTTCCAAAAATCACTTCTGATAATTCTAATGCAAGAATTTAAAATATGTAATTATGTTAGGAAATTTATTAATTTTAAAGTTCTGGATTATATTATATAAGTAAACAGTTTTTACGTCTTCCTGAGAACGGTTTCTTTTTTTTTTCATACGGATATGATAATTGAGATAAAATTAATTGGTCGGTTAATGTGTAGAGTAATCAAATTTATTTTAGTGCAGGAAACATGAAGGACAACAACATCCTCGCTAAGGTTCGGGCTGCAGACCTCCCGATTGCTATCCGGACGTGCCTTCAGCTATACCAAAGAATATGTACTGTTAAAAAGGAAAACTTCGCAGAAGCAGAAGTGGCTCCCTTCCAACGAAAAGGGAAACAACTGCGCATGCGTGAAATATCTGTCGCCAAAAAGCGCCAAAGCTCGAAGCTGAATGTCGAAGTTGATTTGGACAGGTTCGACCGTTAAGTTTAGCAATAGTTTAAACAAAGAATAGGTTCTTTGGTTTTAAGTAGCGATATGGACAGTGGAAGTTCAACAGCCAGTGAAAGTGAAACTTCACCTAATATTTCATCATTTCCGAGTTTAAATTATCGCGACAAGTCAAAGAACGATTCATCTTAACCCGTGTTCCTCAATTTCCTATACACGTCGCGGAGGGGGAAAATGTCGGCTAGGTACCAAAGAACCGGTACATCACAGAGGGGAAATTCTCGCCAACAGATTCCGTCGCCAAATTCCTTGGCGAATGTTCCCTTTTCTTTGTAGCGGCGTTGCAGACAAAGTGGTTTACATTACGTCTATGGAGTCTTTCCTTCTTTACATAGAGGTTCTTTGGCTATACTATGAGGGAAACCGATAAGTAGGGACACATCCCTTTACATTCTTTCCAGGGCTTAAAACGACTGGAAAAGCTGGGATCCTGTTGCCAAAGTGAAGTGGTTATAATTATTGTTCATCGCCTTTTTAACTCAAGTGCCACTTGTAAAGTGATTAGATATTTATAGGAATGAAAAACAGATAAAATTTGCAATGCCCGCTCTGAAATTCGAACTCAGAAGCTCCCAACTGCTAGCCGAATGTTCTTCCAAATTACATCTCGAAGGCACGAGGTAAGAAGATAGAACAATCAGTTACAAGTTGCCATCCCAAAACATGAGACTCTTAATAGTCTTAGCTTCATGAAAGACTTTTATGGAACTGGTTCGCTTCCATATGCACAAGAAAACTATATCTTAACTGGAAAGAAAAGCTTGTGATTGTTGCAACAAATAAGAATTACTGTCAGTAAATTAATGAAGTTTGAATTTTATGCTTTTGCATTTTTTGGTAACTTAAACTCGTATCTGCGTTAACATTAACGCTTATCAGTTTAATGTTTATCAGTATTCACGCATACATGCAGTTCAAATATATGTACCATATTATAAATACTTTGTTTTCTGGTTAGTGGAATCTGGCTACCACGCCAATGGGATTGGATGCAAATAGCGGTTTAAGTATGTGAATTTGTAATTGTAAAGGTTTTATAGAATAGGGGAATTTAAAATCTATCAGTACAAGCATATTCCAGTAAGGATGATAACAGGTAAAGGAGAGTTATGAGATGTATAGATTTCGTCTTTCAAACTTAATCTTCGTCAAAATTGGGACAGATTTGCATAAAGACCGCAGTGTTATCGCTGTTGCTCAATACTAATGGTCAAAGGCAAGCTGTAATCCCTCATCCCCTGTGAATATTCATTAAGCAGCCCGTAGCCTGGTCACGAAATAAGAACAACCACAAAAAGGAAATCATATTTAAAAAATTATGAAACCTTTTAGCAGTTTACTTTAATCTCACATTAAAAAAAATGATCTGAGCAAAATGTCTTTTTCTAATTACAAAAATTACTGAGAAAAAAAATGTTATAATTAGACATATACGATTTTTGACGAAGAGAGAAAACAGTAACTGCAGTAATTAAATTTTGTGTAAAACAATACTGCATTGCTAATTGTAATCTTGCAATTTATGAAAGGGTCGTTTGCCCCTTTTATAAATTGCATGGTAATAAGTTGCTACTTTAAGTTGTTTATTACAATCGAAAAGCCCGATTCAGTCGTCTGTGTAACGCTTCGTTTCTGGATTCGCTACGTAGAGGACCACATAGCAAATCCTAGCAACGCAGCGATTTTTAGCGTATTCTTTCGTTTCTGGATTCGCTACGTAGACGACCACATAACAAATCCTAGCAACGTAGCGATTCTTAGCGTATTCTTTCGTTTCTGGATTCGCTACGTAGACGACCACGTAGCAAATCCTAGCAACGTAGCGATTCTTAGCGAACACAGCGTATCTTTTCGTTTCTGGATTCGCTACGTAGCACGTAGCAAATCCTAGCAAAGTAGCGATTCTTAGCGAACGCAGCGTATTTTTCGTTTCTGCATTTGCTGCGTAGAATACTACTTCGTGCATTTTCATGCTGGTAAAGAAGATTTATCCCAGATTTTATCTTTTAGCAATTTAACTAATCAAGCCATCGAGTTCATTTGAAAATTGAACCTGATAATACCCTTCCCTTCCTTTATGTTTATGTCCTTATGATCCGCAACGAATCGGATTTCAGCGTTATTGTTTACCATAAACATTTTTTGTCTGCTTTTCTACCCATATCAAGTAATGTCACTCTGCTGAGCAAAAAAAAAAGCTTCTTTTCTCTAATATGTGTTTGGCGCTGTCCTAGTTTGTTCTTCAGAACGTCTGCTAGCTAATTAACTCAAATATTTGAAATCAGTTTCTACTAAACGAGAATTTTCTCCTGTATCCATTCATAAAATATTATAAAATTTGCCAAAAAAGAGGACATTCCGCTGTTAGAAATATCATCAATAGCTTTGCCGCCCATTCTTCTGTCAGTTACAAAATTGCACGGACAAAGATTTTAAATTCTTTAATAGACATTTTTAGACTATTAATAAAATCTGTGATTCGGGTCTTAAAGATTCCATTTCTGATTTTAATTCCTGGGGAATTTATAGCATGTTTTATCAGTGTGGTTTGATATATATCGGCCATGTTAAAAGAGCGTTGAATATTCCCATCGAAGCAAATGAAACGTATGTGCAAACGGGTAAAAATACCACGTCTTCGATAGCTAAATATAGCTGGAAATATTATCATAATTTTGGCTTTGTGTCTGCAAAAATTATCCAGAAAGCTTCTTCCATTGGTCACCTGAATTTCCTTCAAGCTTTTCACATTCACAGTGATTTATCTTGTTTATCTTATTATCACTTGTTAACACAAAGATTTATCTTATTTTCAGTTAACGTAGTAATGGCTTTAATAAGTTTGATTGTGGTTTAGTGATGACTATAATTTCAATACAGTCCTTTCTAATGCTTTAAAACTTTTATTAATTTAATTTTTCGATTTTATGTACTTTTTCTGCCGATAGATGCCGCGATTTTGTTGTTCATTTTACTCCTTTTGAGTATGAATACATTCTTTGCTTGCCTTTCGTTGCAGAATATTTTCTCTCTGATGAAGAGGGACCTGTATTCATTTAGCCTAGAAATCTGTAGGGCCTTGGCTAAACTGAAACTAAACACAAACTTGTTGCTATACTAATTTATGTTTTAGTTTGGCATGTTTCTCTTCTGTCATGAAAATGTCGTATTTCTACCTTCCTTATAGAAAATATACCGGAAGAATGTATTTCTAATAAGAAAAACATATTTTGCTTGCCTTATAAGTATATGATTTCTAAAATTGCCATAAGAGTAGTATTTTGTTGGTTGCTCACCTCTTTAAAATTAAATATTGAAGTGTATTGTTTAACGATAAAAGTATTTTGTGATGTTAAAAACATATTTAATTTTAATTTTTTTTTCAAATTTTCATCTTTGTCACTATTTTTTGTACTAGGCATAATATTATTCTATATTCAACTCAGTGCAGATTAATGCATTAAAATTCAGTGCCCTCGAAGCTTCAAAATACTAAAATATAATTTTTATTTCTGAAGACCCGACATTTTGGAGATATTTTAACGATCCTCTATCATACTGCTACAAAATTTCGTTACCAAGCAGTTCAATTCATACCTATTTTAATACTTACAGTACATCCCGCAAATCAGTTTAATTCTTACTACACGTAAAGGGAGTTAATGCATAAAAATATGTTTACTACAGCTCCTAAACACTGTGCCTTTTTCAAAGGAGTTTGTTGCGTTTACCCTCCAGTTTCTGTTCTCTGACTTATTGTGTTCAACCATAAGATTTTATTCCTTTAATCGAATTTCTGTTACTAATTTGCTTCTCCATTTATTTTTATTTTTTTTTTTGCATTTGCTCAATTTACTTTCATAATCGCACTTTGTTAAACCAAAAGTGCAGAGAGGGGATGAAAATTAAATTTGATTAACAGAATATTCGAGTTACCAAGGTTTTTGAGAAATTATACAGTTAAAACCAACTCTACGGTACTACATGTGTTAATAAGCCATGTTTAACAAAGCGAGACAAAATCAAAATCTGCTTTCTCAGCGACAGTGAATATTTTCCAACAATTATCCTTCCTGCGGGGCTTTGCAGATAATAAAGTGCCTGTCATCCCTTCAGGAACGGAGACAGGCAACCGGCACTGTGATTAGCTCGCTTGCATTAAGGCAAAAATATGATTGTCATAAATTAAAAAATAATTACTGTTTTTAAAGCTAGAAATATTACCTAAGAGATTATTTATAACTGAGGTCTTACAGTGATAATTATATCGACACTGCTTTTACCCGGGCTTCGCAGCTAGGGATGCTAGCTTGGAAATGTGATTGCCGTGTGGAACGAATAGAAAATCCAGTTCAACTCTAATTAATCCGTGCATAGAACTAGTGAAATTTCCTATTCAGTTTGCGTGCATATATATAATACAATCGTAATGCACCATTCCAGCTTTCTGTAAATTAAAATACTACATGGAAGTAATTGTGACAAAATATACATTACTGTGCCAAACTTAAGCAACAAAATCGTGTTACAACGATAACCAGGAAATTATTGAAAGGGCATTTTGCGATCAGTACAGTAAAAAGGCAACTCAGTAGAAAAGTGATGCATACGCAAATATCAGCACTATAATATCAGAAGGTACGTCAAGACCGCAAAATGCGAGGAACCAGAGCTCGTAATACAAGGCAACTTAGAAGATGATAAAACACACTTGAAAATAATCTTCTGTAAGTAATCGTGAGACTGTACATCCGGTATGGCTATAAGAAAATATCATAACGCCTTTACACTTGATGTAAGGACTGGAAAGCTTGACGACAGGCGTAATTCAACTTCTACCCCCAAAATGTGGAATTCATAAAAATATTCTTTCAAGAGCTTGCGAAGCCTTCCAGACAAAATGCACAACTGTACGAATGTTTAGAGGTGGTCAGTCAAGGAAAACAGCGGTGGCTTATGACCGTTATATCGCTCTCCAGGCGAAAAGAGTTTGCAACCAACCAGTAAGCAACAGTGGTTAGCAGTTGTCACGGCAACAGGACGGCAAGTGACCCAATTTATTTAGACAGGCAAATCCATAATGGTATTCACCTGTCCTGAAATGTGCATACAATTAACATCAGCCCGTGATAGACACCGTTTACAGTGATATAGAGAATAAAAAGACAGGATATCTCCTCCATGGAGTCACGTGCTCTTTACCGGTGAGAATAGTTTCCTCTGACAAACGATTCTCGAAGCCATTTGATACGGAGAGGGGCAGCGACATGCTTTCATTCCACTAACATCAGGGAAAAAGACCATTAGG